>OX578151.1:124498619-124651119 GCA_951213105.1 Amaurobius ferox
CTTTCACATGGTACGGAAAATTGGCATAAGTTAGATTTTTTCCTTTATCATAATGCAGATGATTTTAAAGATACAGATATGCGGTTTTTTAATGATCTTGTTGCATTAAAAATAACAATTTTCTGATTGACACTATTTATCTAAAGGGGTCGTATAAAAATTTAAAAAGTGTAACATTTTGAAAACTAATGGGAGGGCTATTTTATTAACGCAGTCTTATTTCCTACCTTACTTTCAACATTTTTGCAATTTACATTGCCCACTTATCCCCAACAGGTAAAAAATTAAAGCACGTTTCAATCTTTTTGGGACACCCTGTGTATTTTTCCCCCGGATTTCATATTAAAAAGTATTATGTCAAAATTACGATATTGCAGATGAAATTGAGAGTATTTTTCTATAAACAAACATTAGTTCCATTTCTTAAATACTCTCCTTACAAAAATATTTGGGTGATTTTCCGATTTTTGAACTTTATGTTATGCAAAGTGCAATGATCTTATACGTAACATAGATATTATGCAGATCACAACAAAGTAATACAACGTGACTTGTTTATTTAGTATGAATTTTCAATAAAACCTAGTAGCTCAAATAAATTTTGCTGTTTTCTTGGTCCTATTCAAGCTCTTCTTAACTCTTACATCTATTTGACATTTTATAGCGCATTTTATGTGAACGAGACATTTTTCATACTTAGAATGTTTCACAAACTATCAAATTGCAGTTATATGTTATTCAGAACACACACACACACACACAAAATTAAATTAATGGCAGTTGCTAATAAAGTTTTGAATTATTTGTATCTTAATAGAAAATGAAAAACCTTTCTCCACAAGCTATAAACATATTTCTGTATAAATTGAAACAAATTCCAAAACATATTTTAAATTCGTACCAAAAGTTATTAAAACATTTTAACATCACATACTTTTACAGATAGTACTAGTGTAAGGACCCCAATCCGGTCGACACTTGCATATTTCCTTTCCTTTGTCGTCCTTCTCACAATAGCCATCTTTGCATTCACATGTATCTGTATATAAAAGAAAATCGACAGAATAGGTAACTAAAAATAAACATGATCAAAAATAGTAGTCAGACCACATTAAAGAACAAACCCAATGCGTATTATAATCAGCCAAGTGGTACTTGGCCAAAATAGCAGTTCTTTTGGGAATAGTCTCAATGAATCTACGTATGAATTCGTGTAAGAAGCCACCTACATCCCAGTTAATCCATATATGGCTTCATGCTCCGTATTTTCTCAGTATTTTAAAAAAAAATATGGGATGCTACGGCAATGTTTTATTTTCGAACTAGGATGTTATAGAAAATTAATTATAGAAGCAAGCGACATCTAACGGTGGGAAAATGTGTTAGCCAGCTGTTTCCTGCTACATACATAGTACGGTCATATAGTTAGTTATTCAACAGACAACTTATTGTTGCTCAAGTTGTACTGAAACCCCTGGATTGTAAAACTAAATGCAGTTTAATTATTATCACGAAATTAATAAGTAAAACTGTAACTACAATATTGGTGAACATTGTGATCACTGTTCCATGTAAAAGTGTATTTTATTTTTTATTTTATTTATTTTTTTTTTCAATGGTCAGGCACTAGATTTACGTTTATTTGCTCTATGTACGGCCGAAATCGTGAACTATTTAGCCGTCCAGGGACGTTGCCCCAGGCGCACCAGAGGGGGGCGGAACACACTGCGCCCACAACACACAACATCCATGTCTTACGTGGGACTCGAACCCACAACGTGGCGGCCGATCAATCGCTGGAAACGCTCACTTTGACCGTTCGGCCACCACGTCGACAAAGTGTATTTTATTATTTTCCACTATTGAACTCAAACTCTGAGAGATAAATTGTCAGTAAAATTCCACATTTATAGTTTAAATAAATTATTGTTTAAAACTTGCATGTATACATTATTTTACCGAAGCAAGATATTACATGTAGCAGTTTATATTTTGACAATTCATTAATCAAACAACTTAACACTATTTTCCCATATGGATTAAATCAAATACATAATAACAGGAATGTAGTGAAAACAACCGTTAAAAATTAGAATTATGATCCCTCCATTCTTAACATTTTTAACCATAATACTCCTAGTGCCTCATCTAACAGATCCAAGAGAGGAAATTGTAACAATGATTCTAAAATTTGAATATTAAGGCAAAAACTACTGAACTAGAAAAAACTTTAAAACTTCATATAACATAAAGACTATAAAAACCTGGGTGTTCAACACCAAAAACTAACTTTTTAATCAAGTCTATAATATTTCATTTTTTAAGTCATTTAATCATGATGATAATCTTTCGCACCTTTTATATGATCTTATTATTACAAGAGCCTATTATATGAACTTCCATCTGTCCATTCAACCCATTTCTACCTCTAATTATCTTCAAAATAAAAAGTATAATACTTACTGTGCAATTAAATACAAAAATTCCCATTATATTAATATCAATTTCAATTCCTTTTTTCAGAAGTATAAACATTGTTTTCCTATTTCTAATACTAGTATTTTCGAAATATTTAAATGTAATACTCCTTTAGGAAGACGAATATTCATTTACAATGACACATCCAAATCTCCTTTAAATCATCGTAATACAATTGTCTCCGATCCCAACTTTCCTTGTGCTTGCAACCATTCAAATTATTCAAAATTTATAGACTGCAATCATAAACACATAATTATTAAAGACCTCAATGTTGTTCTAAATTCAATACTTCAAAATCTTATGCTTTACGGCACAAAATTTTGGATTTAAAATACCTTAAATCATAGTATTTTAATTAAACAACTAAATATTCACTTGGAAAAGTTCATATGCAAAATTACTTGTAGTAAAAACTATCCTGTTGAAGCTTTCGATATGTGGAAGGTGAACATCCTGACAAAAATTAAAGATCTCATGGATAATATTCCTTCAACTAAATTTACATTTAACTGGATAAAATTGAAACTAGCAGTAAAAGATCAAAAATTAAACTTTGTCAACACGTATGTGGATAAAGATGCTAATAACTACGCTATAATTTGCAAAAAATATATGTGCAAATTTTAAATTACATTCTAAATCATAATAATATATTTAAAGCCATTGATTCTTCAGCAACAAAATTAATTAAATTAATTAATCTAAGAAAATTATTGCATTTCATAAACTTTTAAAATTACCTTACACTAATCTGAAATTCCCCTATATAGTTATGATCCCTACATTTCATAAAAATCCTATGGCTTTCAGATCTGTAGCAATTCAACAGAAATCATATGCAACTGTTGTAGTAAATCTGTTTTGGATATTCTTAATAAAATTACTTCTAATATTATAGGTACTTCATCTTCTCATATTATTACTAACAATTATCATTTAATTCTAAAGTTAAACACTATTAATATTTTGGGGATTTCAAACTTATGATTTAAAAGACCTAATTAACACTATATATATAAAAAATATATTTAGAGTAAGTATGTAGTTATTTGGTAATTAATTAAATCCTTCTATAATAGTCAAAATTTAGATTTTTATCATTCTTAGATGCATAATCTTCTCAGGTGTGTTCATTTAAATAATTAATTGATGCAAGGCCAAATAATATATCCTCAAATAAAAATTATTCCTCAAGGTGGATCTGCTAGTTCTGTGTATATCTTGATTACTACGAGTCAAAATATATAAATGCTGAATATACTTTCTACCGCTATATTGATGATGTCATACTTATTAAGACAACTGCTTCATCAACTGTCATTGAATTTAATTTTATATCTCTTACTGATCTCTAGTTCCAATGAAAACGATATCTCATCTAGTGTTAACTTTTTGAATTTTACTCCCTCTCCCTCTTCCTCCCCTCTCCCTCTTCCTCCCCTCTCTCTCTTCCTCCCCTCTCCCTCTTCCTCCCCTCTCCCTCTCCTTCTCCCTCTCCATCCCCTCTCTCTTCCTCCCTCCTCTCTCTCTCGATAATGAACTTTTCTTTTTGTCAAATATTTTTGATAACAGGAAAAGCTTACCATTTTAAATACATAAAATTATCAATTTTAACTCTTGTGTGAGTAAGCAAGTATACAAAAACATTTTAATTAATCAATTTCATAGGATATTAAGGTTATGTGACAATACATAATTTAGGAACCATCTAACCGATTTATTACAATATTGTAAGGTTCAATCCTGTCCTGATAAATTTGTTCATTATCACGTTAGAAACTTCAAATTTAACTTTTGATTAATATAAAAAATTTTTGTGCAAAATCTTTTACATAAATATAGTTATATAAATATTCTTATAGTATTTGATTAATCATCGTGATAAGGTTTAGATACACATTATTTTACATTATATTTATTTATTACATAATTTATTTATTTCTTAATTCCTGGTGTAGATAATTATTTATTTATCAATAACCTCATAATTGCTAATCTACTTCAAGCGTATTTCTTATGATACTCATCAAATGGCACCGTTTACACCTTTTCTATTGTGCATATATTGTCCAAAGTTGTTTTTTAGCATCTTTCGGTATTTTGTTTGGAGTCGTTCGAGTTTATGACTGATTGATATCTCGTCTCATCATATTTGTTTAATATGTTAAAATTTGTTATATATTGCTTTTTGTAATTATCATCCTGCCCTTTCCATTTTTCTCTAATTATTTGTTTTTATAATGTGACGGAGCTTTGTATAATGGTTCAACCCCCTGTGTTGCTTTATATTACTGTGGCACGACTAATAAAATTTTCTATTTAAGTTATAAGTTTAAACTATTAATATTAATTGTTTATCTTTAATTTTAATGATTATAAGTGCGTTGTGTTTAAGCAATAACCCTCCAATTATTTTAACTTAAGTGTGAGTCCTGTAAAGGAATTCATTAATCATTATTAAATGATTAGATCCATTTAAAGTTAACAATAACATTTATTAATTTACATAACTACTTATTAACTTCCAATACATTATATTACTCTTAAAATAGACTGGGATGGAGACATGTGAGACTATTTGAACCAATATCTAAATATTCATTAACCGTTGGATTGTTGATGACACATACCTTGAGTTTTGGGCTTTGTTGGGAACCGTGGTCGAATTCGTCTGTAGTTGTTCCCTCCATGTCATGATGATACTCTCACTACTTGAAATCTGCTAATCTTACGATGATACTTGTCGTCATCTTACTTGTTCATGTTGCTAAGTCAGAATGCTGATGCCTCTAAGTCATGATTTCTCTAATACTCAAATCTTTCTATAACTGCTTCTAAGTCATCTTACTTGTTCATGTTCTACTACTATCTATTGCAAAATACTAAAACTGCCGATAATACTAATAATGCCGATTCTCGGATCCAAACTTGAGGTCCACTCGGTGGGGGGGGGGAGTAACTCCGCCTTACTTCTTCAATGGCACTGATTGGCCACCCCTCACCCAATGGCACGACTGTACTTTCAGTCCGGCCCAACTCTTATATGTCCTCCTAAATTTACTGTCCTTTGACCTAAAAGTTTAAGTTCTCATAAAATTCGTCGCCAGCCAGACTAATGCTTTGTTTGCCTTTAAGGACACCATAAATCTACACATAAACTTGTCTCACTACATTGTCTCACTACTCACTATCTTGTCTCACTACTCACTAATTGTGAGAACATATTCTGGTCTCACAATTACGAAACACATTCAGACATTTTACGGATGTAAAGATCCTTGACAAGTAGCATCTATGGAAGTCCAATCCAATTCCCTCTATCGGCTTTTACTACTTTTTTCATTAAATTATTTTTGCCATTGTAATATTTTGGACTTCTAGCATTTTCCTTTTCTATTGACGCTCGTGCTTATATTGTTTGTGTCATACATAATATAGAAACTGATGATTTTAAACCCCATCATTAATTCCCTTGTTTAATAATTTACTTCATTTTTTTAGAATTAAATTTAGTACATGTTTAATTATCAAGTATCATTGTTTTCTCTTTTCAGATATCTTTGTTAGATATTTTATTTTCAATTTCTCATTGTCGAAATTCATAACTTCTTAAATAATACTGAACTAGAGTATGCAATTTATTTACTTCATGCATATATTTTTTAGTTTCTTTATATATATATACATACATATATATATATATATATATATATATATATATATATATATATATATATATATATATATATATAATACATTTCGTAATATATATTAAACAATTTTCATATATATAATACAATCGTAATATATTTTTACTGAATATTATTGTAAATCATCTGAAACGTAATAAAAGAATCCATACTTTCAAAAAAGATCGAACTACTAATGACAGAAGAGTAATGCAAGAGACGATTAAGAAACATTATCTCGCACATTTCCTTAGACATTATTATAATACTGTAGACAACGATGTGAAAAACGCTTATTTTAGGGATATAACTTGTACACATCTGTGATGTTATCGATATTGGAAATGGTAACTGTGTGGTTCACCTACATGGAACTTACTGATAGCGCACCATAGTGGTAGTATAATGTTATATATGGACAGCACTCTCCTTTGTCAACGTCTCTTTGCTTTTTTCATTATGGTTTTTATTTCGGCTTTGTACTTCGGATTTTCTTCGATACTTGAGTTTTGTACTCTCTTCCACGGTCAATGTCTTGTACTCGACACCCTTTCGGAAGTCAAGTTTTGGCAAACTATTTGGTACCGGGAGTGTTACCTGGGTGTAACAGCATGCTGTAACTGGGAACGAGGGGTCACAATTCCCCTCGGCCATTATGCTTTCCCGTTAGCTTGATTCCCATTTTTTCCTTAATAATTTTATTTGCTATTTATATATATATATATATATATAAAATAAAAATTGAAATTTTTTAATCAAAAACTTTGCAAACTACGTCTCTTTGCTTTTTTCATTATGGTTTTTATTTCGGCTTTGTACTTCGGATTTTCTTCGATACTTGAGTTTTGTACTCTCTTCCACGGTCAATGTCTTGTACTCGACACCCTTTCGGAAGTCAAGTTTTGGCAAACTATTTGGTACCGGGAGTGTTACCTGGGTGTAACAGCATGCTGTAACTGGGAACGAGGGGTCACAATTCCCCTCGGCCATTATGCTTTCCCGTTAGCTTGATTCCCATTTTTTCCTTAATAATTTTATTTGCTATTTATATATATATATATATATATATAAAATAAAAATTGAAATTTTTTAATCAAAAACTTTGCAAACTACGGTAAGTACAAAAAACCTATCTCTAGCATATCTATTACAAATAAGTAACTATAGACAAAGACTAAGGTTAAAAGGTTTTGTACTTACCGTAGTTTGCATAGTTTTTAATCAAAAATTGTGCAAACTACGGTAAGTACAATAAACCTATCTCTAGCATATCTATTACAAATAAGTAACTATAGACCAAGACTAAGGTTAAAAAAATTAGGTAACTTATCACAATAATGGAATGGGGATGAGGAGATTATTAGTATACATAAATCACAATTGAATAGGTGTATAGCATAAATAAATAGAAATATATCAAATTAAAAAGTAAACACGGCAAAAAGGAGAAAATGCAATAATAATTAGCTCAAGATTAAAGATCAATACATGGAGAATAACCAGTTGAAACTGCATAGAAAGATGGTGGTTGGTTCAAAATTGCATTCTCGTCAGGACAGCCATAAAATTCGAATTAAAACCGATGGAATAGCGAATTTCTGGCATTGGCGATAGTATTTGACAATGAATACCATTGGAACTATCTACTGGCTAGTGGAAGGATAAATAATAATAACTAAATGAATTAAAAACCAGCAATACAAAAAACAGAGATGCAAACCCACAGGCACAGCCACCATGTGTGAGTGGAAATATTTACAGAGGAACATATGACGGAGCATTCTACATCTCTTCGCTAAAGCGAGTGCACACCCGAATGAATATACTATTGAATGTATACGAAAAATATATTTGAATGAAGATTTTCAAAAATAGTAATCAGTATAAGACTCAGAACAAGTGGACAGTAGTCTTCCAAAAATAGTAAACAGTAACAGACTCAGACCTTCTAGAAAGTTAAATAATAAGAATGGGTGAAACTCACAAAAGGAGTTATCCAATCAAGGATAAATAATGCAATTGTAAAATTACTGCGTTGTTGTTGATGAAACCCAGACCGTCCGACCTACCAGAAAGGTGTAAGGCAACTGTTTGGACGGTCGGGAAGTGCCACCCAATTTAGATCGGAACCCAGTGGGGGAGGCATCCACAGGGACCGTACCCTCCTTCCCCTACCACCAACCTCTCGGAAGGACTTTCAGACCCACATGTTTAACGTGATCGTACTCCGCATGAACACGGCGGCAGTTTTGGCAGTGGCTGGAATCGAACCCGGGCCTACCGAGTGCAACTCCAGCGCGCTAACCAATGGGCTACCGCGCCCCGTAAAATTACTGCGTGGTGTATTTGAAATTATTAATAATATTATTTACAGATACGACTGGATAGTGACATATGCGTTCAAGACATATGCGTTTATAGTGACATATGCGTTTTGACATATGCGTTCAAGATTATTGATGTGGAGATAGTGAAACTGAGGATCAGAAAGTCGATACATTCGAAATAGCTGGTTTAAAATAATATTTCTAAACAATTGAATAGAATTACAAGATCGGTATAATAGCAGCTTAATGATAATGAAATTGTAAGAATTTTTTTTATCATATAAATTGGTAACAACATGGTTATGGAGGGCATTTAAATTTAGGTCTAAGTAATTTACAGATTGACTGACACTATGTACATTAGGAATTAATTCTAGGTTAGAGGGGTAAAAATCAATATTAATTGGATACGAATCATCAATGATAATACAAATTAAATCGTCAACATATCGATATATAATATATGAATTAGAGAAAAAAAGGACATTCATAATAATAAAAATATAAGTCAGCAAGAATACTACTACGACAGCCTCCTTGAGGTACACCAGATGTTTGTAAATATATAAATATATGTTATCTCCTTGGATAATATAATTGTTGTATAACACAAAGTGAAATTGCATAGGAAAGTTTTTGACATTAAATGGAACATTATTGGAAGTGAGATAATCATGATAAAAAGAGATAATAACTTTTTATAAATCTTTAATATCAATATTATTAAATAGGTCTTTAAAATCAAAGGTATAAAAACCAAGAATATGTGGAAGCTTTCTAAGGTGATTAACTACATCAAAACTATTGTTCAAAATGAAATATCCTGAATTATTAAATTTAAGAGATTCATTAATTCTATTTAAACAGTTTAGCAAGTACTTACTAGTAGTAGTGGTAAAGGTATTATGTCCACAAGTGACCGTTCTAAAACTGATAGGTGATTTGTGGAATTTTGGAACCAAAATAACATAAGGAATTTATAATATTTACAATTAATATTTAATTGTGTATATAATTTTTGCAATTTAGTTTTGATTTTGATGAACTGATTTTTAATGGGTTTAAAAATATGATTATTTTTAAAGTAATTTTGTAACAGAGAAACATAATATTTTTACAAATAATGGCATAATTATTGGAAGAAGCTTTATCTACATAAGTTATGACATAATGCTCTTGTAGTTCTTTAAAAACAGATAAGAGTTTGTTTATAAGGTAAACTAGGCTTCGTAAATTTGATGTTTATAATAACGTTTTAAAGAAGATGTAGGGTAGTATACTTCCATTGATGGAATGTTTCAATAGGAATGGAATGTGAACAAGCTTGTTGGTATATGAATTTATCAAAATTAAAAGATAAGGACTGAAAAAGAAGTTTGGGGTGATGGCAGAATGGAATACGAAATTTAGACCTTTTTTATTCCCTCTGGAGAGCCTGTAACCCCTAAAGGGCGCAACCCCCCCCCCCCAGGTGCCGGATCGGGGAATGCCTCTATTGGTTATCCAATAGGTGGTAGAAGGGAAATAAAATAACTTCCGCGGACCAACAGGCATCGAGGTCAAGTCAGTCTTCAGCCCTAGTGGTGCTTCGCCTCGAGTGAAGCTGCATACTACCCTTCGCCATGGACCATCCCCATATAGTTGATTTTAAGACTGCATCGTCCATCGCGCAGATTAATCAGGGACGCGCTCAGGATTTAGGCAGAGGGTCTTGTTTGTTAAATGAGTTACAGTCTTCTCCCAGAAAAGTATTTTCTAAAAATCTTTGTGCTTCAATGCAACATTAACGAATTAAGTACTGGAGCTACTAGGATAAAGCTTGATCAAATTTTGGAAATCGCTGATAGACTTCATGTGGAAGTTATTGCACTTCAGGAAATTAAACTTAACGCGAAGCGTCTTCTGAACGTGAAGGGTTATGATATAGTACGTAGTGATAGAGTATCGGGTGGAGGTGGTCTCATGTTCCTTATCCGAGACGTTCACTTTCAGATTCTCCCAGATATCAACACTACATCCTCAAGCCTCGAATATCTAGGTATTACTATTCTTTCCAAGGTCCGTGATGTTACCATCAAAAATCTTTACCATCCCCCGAATAATCAGCAACTCAATATCATGGAGAGCCTGTTGATAGCACTACGCCAATGAAAGTAGACTTGTTTTTAACAGTTCTGATAAACTATTGGCCAGGGCCACCAGAAATCAAATAAAATCTTATCGTGACACGCCTGCTGTTAATCCACTATTCAATGATGATTTCACCTTTTCCGAGCTATTATATGAACTTCAGAATTTGGACCCCAACAAATCACCTGGACTAGATCGTATTCACGGACATTTCCTGACCCATCTCAGAACATTAGGTAGGGAGACACTCTTACATATTTTTAACTTGTCATGGAAAACTGGTAGACTTCCGAAACAGTAGAAATCTGCCATCATTATTCTCATACGCAAACCCAACAAGAAGGCTAGTTCTATGGAAAGCTACCGTCCTATCTCTCTTACGTGTATTACTTTCAAACTGATTGAGGGTATTGTATTGCGGAGATTGACTCATCACTTGCTTTTCAATAATTTACTGCCCCCGGAACAGTTTGCTTTCCGTAAGGGTCACAGCACTATTGATCAAATATTGTACTTCACCCAGTGTGTTAGATATTTTCAAAATCACAAACCAACGAGACGCACTGTGGCGATATTTCTGGATTTGTCCAAGGCGTTCGACAGGGTATGGAAATATAAGTTCCTACATAAGTGCTTTAGTGATTTTGACATCAGAGGTAGAGTACTGCCCTGGATCTCGAACTTTTTGAATAATAGAAATTTTTGCGTCAACTTTCAAACCAATCTCTAGGGTTTTTACAGAACGTATCAGGGAATTCCCCAGATCTCTGTTTTGAGTCCCACCCTTTTCTCATTGTTTATTTCTGGGATTGAAAAATGCATTAATCCTTGTCAAATATGACTATTCGCTGATGATGTTGTAATGTGGTGTAGTGATTCAGGTATTTGTAGTATGGAATCTCAGTTGAGTAGATCCTTAGTAGCAGTTCAGGAGTTCGCTGATAACCACAAACTTATTTTTCATGCCACCAAGTCCACAAGCTACTTTTTTACCACTAACAGACATCTCCATAATTACTCTCCCGATATTCTTCTAAAAAGATAGCGATTGGGTTGTGATACATATCCTACTTATCTCGACTTAACTTTGGATCCTGAAGTGAATTGCAGCAAACACATTCGCTGATAACCACAAACTTATTTTTAATGCCACCAAGTCCACAAGCTACTTTTTTACCATTAACAGACATCTCTATAATTACTCTCCCGATCTTCTTCTAAAAAGAGAGCGATTGGATTGTGATACATATCCTACTTATTTCGGCTTCACTTTGGATCCTGAAGTGAATTGCAGCAAACACGTTGAGAAACTAGCCGATAAAGCAAGAAAGAGACTTCGGATCTTAAAATATATTTCTGGCAGAGATTGGGGATCTGACGCCACTACTCTTAGAATAACCTACACCACCTTGGTCCGTCCTGTCCTTGAATACGGATATCAAATTTTGCAAATGGCCTTTCCTACTAACTTGAGGAAATTCGAGAGAGTGTAGCTCAATGCAACAAGAATCATCACGAGACTTAGAAACAGCTGCCCTAACGATGTGATTCTCTATGAGGTGGGCATCCAGCCATTGTCAATGAGATTCAAAGTAAATTCCTACAAGTACTTTAACAAACTTAAAAGTTTCGGTTCCTATAATAGGACCTCTACCTTCATTTTAAACTGGACAAGTAACCAACGTTTAAAGCGTGACAGCCCAATAAATTATGTGTGGAAACGTGATTTTATCGGTTCTAACATAAAGCCATCTATACCTTTTAGTTGTGTCACTCCTAGTGCTTCTTTTAAATATATTGATTTCCGGGAGGATTTGTTGACTAGTATTACCAAGCATAACAATCATCCGGAACTTCTCAGCCAAATGGCTCTTTAAGTCATTAATGCTATTTCCGATCGGGCCTTTGTAATCTATACAGATGGTAGCCGATCGGATACCGGTAGAGCAGGGAGTGGTATCTATATTAACACTTCCGATGGTATTATTAGAAGCAGCGTTAGAAACACTGACCATTGTTCCATCTTTAGGTCGGAACTTATCACTATCAGTAGCGCTCTTGATCATGCATTCTGTTGCATGTATCTTGATCCTGACGGACAGTATCTTGATCCTGACGGACAGCAGAAACTCCAATCAATATTTTAAAAAATTGGCCAAAGATTGTGGAGAGGACTAGTCAAACTATTATTTCCAAGTTGGCAAGGCTTGGTCAGAGGAAATTTGTGTGTATCCAGTGGATACCGTCACATGTCGGTGTGCCTAGAAACGAGATCGTTGATAAGCTGGCTAGAAACGGGTGTGACTACCCGGTCCTCTGTCTTGTGTCCTTCGGAAATTCATTCCCCCCACAAAATTAAATTAAATTCTTCTTGGCGTTCTCCCCCTGTCCACCACTGGTACGCCGCAAAGAGCCCTGGCCTCTCTCTGCAGCGCAAGAGATAAAGATCCCTCCAAACGGCCATGGCACGACTTAGAAGCGGACACCTTCGTAGTATGAAATTCGTAGATGAGAAAAGTATTTTTCTGCTTGTCGTTGTTCCTTCCCGCTTCTCCTGCTTACCTCCTGGAATGTATGGGCGTCTCCTTGAGACAGCTGTCAGGAATGTGTCTGTGATTCTCTTTTGCGGCAGGGTCTTTTGAACTTGGTGTAGGCTTTCCTACACCAAGGGGATTGGAAACAAAACAGGCCCTTTATTAATAATATTCCCAAGTTTATCATCCTAAACTATACTGAGATCCCCAGTAATAATGTGATATATATATATATATATATATATATATATATATATATATATATATATATATATATATATATATATATATATATAAACAGGATGATTCAAAAAGATGGGGCCAAACTTTAAGGGGTGATAGAACACATCTAAACAACTGGAAACTATTTTTAAGAATTTTAGTCATACAGTGCATGGTCGTAACTCAAGTGGTTAAACACTAGGGGTTAGCACGTACTGTTGCATGAAATGATGAAACACAAAAATGATAAAAGAGGTGTGAAGAAAGTGAAGATATTACAGGACAGGTTTTAATGTACAACTTACAGAAACTGTTCAAAACAAGAATTCTAAGGAATTACAAAACAAATTGCAATGAATAACTTACAGAAACTTCTCAAAATTGCGACCGGCAACGTGAATGCAGACCTCGCACCTGCGATGTAGTGATCGTCGCACATTGGCGAAAACACCAGTCATTTCACGTACAGCGGCAGCAGCAGCAACAGAAATCCTGGCAACAAGGTCCTCACCGGAATCGACGGCAGTATCGAAGATGAGGTTTTTCATAGAGATTCATAGGAAAAAGTCCCGAAATGAGAGATCGAGTGATCGTACCGGCTAAGAGATGGGGCCACCCTGACCGATGCATCATCCTGGAAATGTTGCATCCAAGGCATTTCGCACATCCACGCTGTAATGAGGTGGCTCTTCGTCGTGTTAGAACCACATACGGATATGTACTTTACTCGCATTCCCTTCCTCAGCTCCGTACATGAAATGCATGTCGGCCTTCTCCTGGTTCGTGAAACAATCCATTCCTTCTGAAATCCACGGTAGAACTGACGACGAGTGCGACAACATGTGCTTAATGCGTTCGTTATACAGCGCTCTCTAGCGCTTAACCGCATGTGTTGCGACCATGCATTATATGACGAAAATTACTAGTTTGGGTGTGTTCTATCATCCCTTAAAGTTTTGCCTATCGTTTTGAATCACCCTCTCTCTCTCTCTATATATATATATATATATATATATATATATATATATACATATATGTGTGTGTGTGTATTCATATATAGAACTGGAAACTATTTTTAAGAATATTTAATATTTTGAAGTGGTTTTTTTTTATTAAAAATATGTAACATTTACCCATCTTGTGATATGGTACTGCAGCCCATTAAACATGTGTATTTCACACTTTCTTTACATATATCTATATTCTGGTAATTAATAATAAGAACAAGCGCTCCCTTATAATTTAATCTCGCCGGAATATATCCACTCATTTACAAATAGTGAGCGCATTTCATTTTTTATTAATTTTCGTTACAGATGAAAAGCGTGCCCTACCTTGAGAATGACACATGTTAACGTCCTGTAAATGACATTCAATTTCAAATAAAAATATTTATAAACTGACTGTGATTAACATATTTTGCAAAATTATTTTATAATCCATTTATGTTTTACATTTTAGAAAAATGTTGTTCGATAAATTGCTATCCTTGCTCTGTTCTATCCCTCCCAAGATCAATAAATATCTTATATTTATCCATTAGAATAAGCGCACTGACTTTTGTTTGAATGGCTATGTGTCAAAGATATCGCGATTACAGTCTAACAGGCACGGCCTTGATATTTTCCTTATTCACAGATTACAAAAGGGCGCAACTAAATCAAAGTGTGAAAGTCCCTTAGATGACCACATCGCAATAATTTCTGTCCTATATTCTATGCGTTATAGTAAAATGAAAAAGGATTATTGAAAATGATATCATCTTTACTTTTATAGGCGAAAACATTAGTAAAATAAGATTTCTGGAATCATCTTTCAGTTTTCACAAGTTGCATATTTGAAGTAAAATTGATTCATTTTACGTAAAAAATTAAAAAAAGTATTGAAGTGACTTGTTGCTAACTCAGTTGAAATTTTGGAACCTTTAAGTTTCTTTCTGCTCAGGCCTGGGTCATCAGATTTCACAATAATAATTAAGACAATCAGTGCAAATACTATTCTCGATTTATTAATCATGGTGCCATCTTTATAAAAACACTAATGCTACACACCATAATAGCAAATGTCACTTTTATTTAAATTATTAAATTTTTTCCCCGAAAACTTTCTAGGACGACCTTATCAGTTTTAACGTCACTACTGTCGGTTGTCGCTGGTATTGAAATGGAGATGCTATTGTTGTTTTATCAAATACTCAGCTGTACTCGTCTTTAAAATTCGTGCTATCAGTCATATATAGGTAACAATAATCTGTTCATTGTGGTGCATTTTTATTGTACTTCCTTCATGGGTGGATTATTTTGTTATGCGGGGGCATTTACGTATGTGTCCTTCAATTATGTAAATACTTTTGATTGGACGAAAGATTTCTTGATTTGAAAGTTAAACTACACAAAAAACTTTATCTTAATTGAAATAATCTGATGTGGGAAGTATATGACTTTCCTTACAGACTTAGATTACGCTGTCTTTACTTTCTTCCTTAACTCACTAAATTGAGTTTAATTGCACAAAATAAAATAGATAATTATTTGAAATTGTACTGAATTTGCAGTTTTACTAGAATTTTAGATGTGATTTGGCGACTGGACGTATTTTAAAAGGCTACGTTGTAAAGTGTTGTTGAGACCTTGACCGTCCGACCTACCAGAGAGGTGTAAGGTAACAATTTGGACGGCCGGAAAATGCCACCCAATTTAGACCGGAACCCAGTGAGGGAGGCATCCACAGGAACCATACCCTCCTTCCCCTACCACCAACCTTTCGGAAGGACTTACGGACCCACATGTTTAACGTGATCGTACTCCGAGTAACATCGTACTGTGTCTTTCAAATACTCATCCTTTCAGCACCATCCTTCCCAATGCAGGGACGTATTTACTGTCAAGTGAAACGAGATGGCAAAGATACACTGCGGTAATGCTGACAGAGCAAAAATTTACAAAAAGTAAGATGCTTTAGTTTGGACAAACTAAACCCAAGTGATTGTTTAGGTTTCATTTTCAAAAGGTTAACGCATCCTTCATCCATCAAGGTATCATCTTTCCCTGTCTAGATTTTACGAATCTAACAAAAAATAATATGCATTCGTTTCGGAAAACTGAAGTATTTGCTTAGGTTCCATTTTCCCAGACTGGTGCATCCTGCATCTATCAAAGTATTTCCTTTCCCTATTTAGAGTTTACGAATCTAATAAAAATTAGATGCATCCTTTTTGAAAAACTGAACACAAGTAATGGTTTAGGTACCATTTTCCCAGACTGCATCGTTCATTTATCAAGGTATCTTCACTCCCTGTCTAGATTTTACGAATATAACAAAAATATTATGCATTCTTTTGGGAAAACTGAATCCAAATATTTGCTTAGGTTCCATTTCCCCAGACTGATGCATCCTGCATCTATCGAGGTATCTTCATTCCCTGTCTAGAATTTACGAATCTAATAAAAAACATCTGTTGTGGGAAGCACATTACTTTCCTTATATAATGCAATGAATTTACTACTTTTACAATAAAAAACAGGTTTTTCTTATAGTAAATATTTATATTCTTTTCAAGATATTGAATTTTCATCAATTAGTCGTCATTTTCACTGATTTAGTATCATATTTATCCATTTGGCGAGATTTTTGTCAATCTGGCAAAATTTAAAAAAGTCGCCAACTTGACGACATTACTCCAAATTCGGCGCTAAAATCTCGCCAAACGTTGTGGACAGAGACATAAATTATTCTTATAACAGTTAAATAACTATTGACGTTGAAATACAAACGTATTACTCGAAGTATCTTTTCTCATGAATTGTACGAGCTAGATCCTCGAGAATGATATCACCCAATTTATCACATGATATTACATATGAAAAGTAAACATGTTTCTCAACTGTTAATATATTATTTTTTAATTTATGGGATTTTTTGTTAAATTTATTTTTAAAATGTGCAATATCTCGAGAACGGTTCATGCCAGCGTTCTAAAGTTTAAGTCAATCATTTTCTAAGTAAAAACTACATAAGAAATGTCTATTTGCGTAACTTTATTAAAGGTTTTGATTTTTTGAGGAGTTTTCAAAATTTCACTCGAAAATTTAGGGAGGTTCTGAACATTCGATTACGTTTAAAAACAATAGACTCCCAGTATTTATGGATTGTGATTTGTGTACCAAATTTCATTCGAATCGTTCCATTTGTTCGTGAGATATCGTCTCCACACACCCACACACCCACACCCACCCACCCACACACACACACACACACACATACACACACACATACTTTCACACACACACAGACATCATCTCCAAAATGTTTGATTCGTGATCAGGGATGCCTAAAACGTGCTCTCCCGTCGAAAACTTGAATTCCATTTTTCGACCCAGTCACAAAACTTTCCTTATACATTATGTATATAAGGAAAGTAATAATGAGCATTCGTTTGGTAAAACTGAACCCAGGTATTTGCTTAAGTTCCATTTTGCCAGACTGACGCATCCTGTATCTATCAAGGTATCTTCATTCCCTATCTAGAATTTACAAATCTAATAAAAAATAATAAGTATTTCTTTTAAAAAACTGATCCCAAGAAGTTTTTAAGGTTCTATTTTTCCCAGACTGGTGTATCCTGCATAGATCAAAGTATCTTCTTTCCCTATCTAGATTTTACGAATCTAATAAAATATAGTACGCATTCCTTTTAAAAAATTGAACTCAAGTAATTACTTAGGTTCCATTTTCTCCGATGGATGCATCCTACATTTATCAAGGTATATTCTTCCTTCCCTGGCTAGAATTTACGAATCTAACAAATAATAACATGCATTCGTTTGGGAAAACTGAACCCAAGTATGTGAATAGTATTCATTTTCCCAGACTGGTGCATCCTTCATCTATCAAGGTATCTTCTTTCTCTGTTTAGAGTTTACGAATCAAATGCATTCGTTTCGGAAAACTAAACCCAAGCATTTGCTTAGGTTCCATTTTCCCAGACTGGTGCATCCTTCATCTGTCAAGGTATCTTCATTACCTGTCTAGATTTTACGATTATAATAAAAAATAATATGCATTCGTTTTGGAAAATTTAACCCAAGTATTTTCTTAGGTTTCATTTTCCTAGACTGATGTATCCTGCTTCTACCAAGATATCTGCATTCCCTATGTATTTATACCAAGAAAGTAAAAATAATTTGCATACATCTGTGATTCTATTTCTTCACATCTAAATGGATAAAATTAAATATTTGTTTCTAAGACATACGAAACTATAGTTTCACATCATTCTAAAAGAATAAAATAAAACCTAATATTAGACTTGGTGAACGTGTACGGTGGCGATATCAGGTTGAAATTGGAGTGTGTGTTACGAAAAATGTAAACATATCAACATTTATATCCCCGAATCTAATAGATAAAATTTAAACAATGTATACTTGTTTTATTGAAAATAGGGTACAATTTTTAAAAAAACAAAAATAATTTCAATATTTTGAACATTTTTTGTTTCGATAAAAGTGTTAAAAGTTTTTGTCTGAGTGAGTTTTGCTTCACTTTGCTTCACAGATTTGCTTCAATTTACTGTAGTTCATTCGAAATGTTTTCTAAACTATAAAATATATACCTAAGAAATTATGTTTCTAGATCAATTATTTTTATTTATAAAGCTCTTATAATTTTCTAGAAATCGTCTTGTGGATTTGAAAACGATTGAAATTTTTTCGATTTTAAAGACTATAATGCTTATATCTCGAAAGTTAAAAGTGCTAGCTTTGAACAGTAAGCAAACTTTTGAAAAGCTCTACAAGGATATAACTGGATATTGAGTCGTGTGTTTCAAGTAGTTTTCAAAATATAGTGGGATCAACGAATAAATGTATTGAACTTTACAGGAGTTTTCATTTAATATTTATGAGTCTATTTTTCTTTACAGCATGCAAAGAAATAAAATATAAATACTCACCTGCTATCTCAGGGGAGACTTTGGAAACACTTTTTAGCTTCCTTTCGTTCAGAGATATATCTTTCGAATTCACAAAAACTATGAGTATAAAGACTGCACACACTATTATTATCGATCTTTGAATCATGATTTTGGTCTCATAAACAGACTATTTCCATTTCCTAAATGTTAGTTTAAATTATCGTATTTCTTAACGTAGTTTCTCTCTTACTTTGTTAACAGTTCTGTAGATTTTCAATTATCACAGTTTTATTGTAGTCGTTGATGTTTAGGATAAGTTATTGTTGTTTTATCAGATGCTTTTATCAGCTTTAAATGTGTGAAATCAGGAATTCTAAAAGAAATATTATCTGTCTATTGTAATATCTTTCCATTGTCTTTGTGTCGCGTGTGCATCCTGTTTGTTAATGAAATGTTCGCATGTTTGTTGAAAATATTCCAATTCCTTCAATTTGTGCTTTTAAACCAATATATTTGCTTTGAATGGAAAACAACATAATACATAGCATTACTTTCCTAAAAAAATCTGATGTGGGCAGCACATACTTTTCCTTATATAATGCAATGAATTTACTCCTTTTACTATAAAAAAATCTGATGTGGGCAGCACATGATTTTCCTTATATAATGCAATAAATTTAGTCCTTTTACAATAAAAAAAAATCTGATGTGGGCTGCAAATGACTTTCCTTATGTAATGCAATGAATTCACTCTTGTTACAATAAAAAAAATCTGATGTGAGCAGCACATGACTTTCCTTATAGTATAATACAATGAATTTACTTCTGTAAAGGTGGAAAATTAATGGAAAATTTCACGGCATGGTGTTTGTAACGTTAAATTGTACATTTGGTGCTTTTCATGGATGACAGCATATAAAACTATCTCGTACCTAATTAACTTATATTTTACACAACTCAAAATTAACAATTATCAATATTGCTATCATCCTCAATAAGCAATATAGTCCACATATTTAAATATTTTAATAATAAACTCATTAATTAGGGGTCACTTTTATTAACTTGGCGTCATTTTTACACTTTTGGCGATATCTTCGTCAATGTGACGATACATATCGCCAAGTTGGCGATATTTATAAGAGCATTAGTTATATAATAAAATGTATGCCCATCATATGACGAAATTAAAATTTTGCCCAACATTGCATCTCATTTGGCATCATTTTTATCAATTTGGCCTCATTTATATCAATATGAAAAAAACATTTTCAATTTGGCAACAGTTTTGCCAGTTTGGCAATAGTTAAAAAGCCGTCAAGTTGGCGATATGCCGTCAAAATTTGTCGCCAAAATTCCACCAAACGTTACAGACGGAGAAAAAGATTAATTTTACGTATTTTCCAAAATATTAAATTTTCATCAATTAATTCTCATTTTCATTATTTAACGCCATTCTTATCAATTTGGCGACATATTTTATTAATTTAGCGACAGGGCCATCAATTTGGCGACATTTTTTACTAATCTGGCGACATTTTTACCAATCTGGTGACATTTAAAAAACTCGCCAAGTTGGCGATATTCTTCCAAATTTGGCGCCAAAATTTCGTCCAGCATTATAATCGGAGAAATAGGTAATTCTTAAAGTAGATGCCGTCCAAATACAAAACTATTACCTGAAGTTTCTTCTCTTATAGAAGATTCTTTTTTTCTTTAATAGGTATTGAATTTTCATCAGTCTTCATTTTCATTGATTTAGCGTCATTGTTATCAATTTGGTGACATTGTTATCAATTTGGTGACATTTTTATCAATATGGCGATATTTTCGTCAATTTGGCAACAAAGCCAAAATCGTCGTCAAAGTTTCGCCAAACATTGTAGATGCAGAAATAGGTTAGTCTTATAGTAAATAAAAGACTAATGGCGTCAAATTAGAATGCTATTACCCAAAGTGTCTTCTCTCGTGAATGGAACAAGCTAAATCTACGAGAATGATGATAATAAATTTATAGCATAATAATACATATGCAAAGTGAACAAATTTCACAATAGTCTTATGAATTTTATGATTTTTGATATATTTATTTGAAAAATGTAAAATATCTCGAGAACGGTTCATGCTATCGTTCTAAAATTTGTGTCAATCGATTTCTAATAAAACATTACATAAGAAATGATTATTTACGTAACTATATTCAAAGTTTTAATTTTTTAATGATTTTTTCAAAATTTAGGTAGTTTCTGAACATACGGTTGCATGTAAAAAT
Organism: Amaurobius ferox; assembly: GCA_951213105.1. NCBI lineage: Eukaryota > Metazoa > Arthropoda > Arachnida > Araneae > Amaurobiidae > Amaurobius > Amaurobius ferox. The sequence goes on from OX578151.1 coordinate 124,520,189, forward strand.
AATAGGCTTCCAGTATTCACTGATTGTGATTATTGTCCAAATTTCGTTCGAATCGCTTCATTCGTTCGTGAGTTATCGTCTCCACAGACTCACTGACACACACACACCACAGAGAGAGAGAGAGAGAGAGAGAGAGATCACTTCAAAAACCTCTTATTCCTATTCAGAGATGCTTGAAACGTCGAAAACTCGAATTCGAATTTTCGATTTCATCACAATACTTTCCATATCCATTATATGTATATAAGGAAATTAATGCAGTGATGAAGGACACTTTTAACAATTTCAGAGGAAGAAAATGTTTAAATGTATTCAGATGAAGAAAACAACACATTCCGATTTAACATTGCGATTGCCGTTTAAACATTCAAATTGCCATTTAGTTTGTATTTTCAAATTTACCTGAAATATAACAAACATGGTTAGAAATAAAGTGCTTCACATTACGATAATTGCTTACGCCGAAGAAGAAAAATTACTTTAATTTCACAAAATTAATATAGATGAGATCACTGCGTCTGACCTAAATGTAATGAAATACATTTACTTAAATCCTGTAGAACTATTATAAAAGATGTGTCCTGTTACACATAGTCCACTCATGTAAAACTATTAGAGATTGTAAATGCTTTATTGTTTCAGTCGTAAAACGAGCCACAGAACTTTGCACTACCCAGCCTGTGGGATAGCCGTTGACCTACTGGGACAAGATCCTAACTTCTTCTCGTAGAAGTGATATTAATAATCTGCTCCTGTGAAGTCAGGTCAACGTGCAACTGCCATTAGAACAGCTATTGTTTATATTATCTGTTTATTTTAATCCCGGCTAGAATCCTGTGTAATTGTAACCTTGAAACTGGCTCAACTATTCACGGGGAATTTTACACGCACACACACTATATATATCACTCTTTTGCAGGAAACGAAGCAGCATGAAGAAAGTGACTGTTATTATTGAAATTAAATATGCATACAGCTCATACACAGGTATTAAAATGATTACAAAATCAAGGCCGCAGGACCCGTCAATGGTTAGCAATGGACGCTGAATTTTTAAATCAGTCTTGGCGGCAATTCATGCTTGTATATCTCTAGGTAAGGAGTGATAAAGTTTCCTGCGATACATTCTATCAGGCATACCTCAATTGTTGATCCAAATCTGCTACATTTCGGAGTGCCTAAATGTGGCAGTCTAGTATGTCCAATACATGCTCAATTTCCGAAAGGTCTGGTGACCCTGCAGGCCAAGGAATAGTATCAACAGCATGGAGACAGACCACATATATGCGAGCCGTATGTGGCGTGTCAATATCTTGTTGGAAAATAGATCCAAAATGACGTGCCATGAAGGGTAATGCAAACGGTAGCAGGATTTCATCAGCATATCGTTCAGCTGTTAAATTTGTACTCAGAATGAATAGAGGTGACCTGATATCGTAAGAGATAGCACCATCACACCAGGGGTAATAGCTGTGCGCCTGAGTAAAACAAAGGCTGATTGGGACCGCTGGCCGTACTCCACACACGTACCCAATGGTCATCTGCTGAAAGACTGAAGCGTGATTCATCGCTGAACACTGTGCGATGTCCGTCTGATTTTTTTTAATTTTTTTCCAGCCATGATGCTCGGCTACGACGCCACTCTAAACGGCTTTGCCGATGTTGTGGGGTTATGGGCAGACATTTTAAAGACCGTCGTGAGCGTAACCCCACCTTTGCCAAGCGTCGTGAAATGGTGGAAGGTACCACCTGTGGTATGGAAGAGGCTGCAGCACGTTGAATGGCGGACAATGAAGCCTTTGGGCTAGTTCGAGTCTGTCGTACAATCATCCGACATTGCCTCTCATTTGTGCACCTTAGCCTTCCAGAGCCTTCATTCCATCAATGAGTTCCTTGCAGCAACCATTGCCTCCAGCACCTTTGCACAGCAGTGTCCGTTGGGTGCAGGTGACGGTGTATTGCTCTATATGACCAGCCAGCTTCACGCATCCCGACTATGCGACTACGTTCGAACTCGTCTAATTGCTTATAAGGTCTTCGGCAACGTCGAAACGGCATTATTGGCTGTGTCTCCACGGTACTGCAACACCAAAAACGAGCAAAGTAAATCATCCATATTTTGACCTATTTTATAGGATGCGAGTTACGCAGTACACACGCGCGATACCGAAGTTCATTAGCCTTGCAAATTTAAGCATTTGCATACTTGGTATAAATGAATTTGTATGCGAAATGATCGGAATTTTTAAGGGTACTTTGTTTTTTTTTACAAAGGAATATATATATATATATATATATATATATATATATATATATATATATATATATATATATATTTATATATATATATATATATTTATATATATATATATATATATATATATATATATATATATATATATATATATATATATATATATATATATATATTTATATATATATATATATATTTATATATATATATATATATATATATATATATATATATATATATATATATATATATATATATATATATATATATATATATATATACAGGGTGATTAAAATTGAAAGGGCCAAACTTTACGATGTGGTGGTGCAAACCAACCCAAGCATTTTTCGTCATAGTTTACAGTGTCGTAAATGAAACGTAAAGGCGTTACAGGGCAATTACTCTTTGGGAAATGGCAGCTTCGTAATTTAAAAGCGTCATTCTGGTTATTATTTTTTGGTTGAAGAAGAAAAACCCTTATGCAAAGTTTTGTAACTCCGAATGTATGGCCTCATGAGTTTGTAGCAGTTATTCTGATGAATTGGGCTAGATGGTGCCATAGCTTGGCCCCCATGATAGCCCGATTTATCGTGTCTTGAGTTATTTTTTGTGGAGATATCTCAAGAGTCTCGTCTATGACATTCCTCCTGAATCTGAAGAGGAACATGTTAACAGAATTTCGGCCAGTGCTGCCGAAGTGCGCGTTATGCCTGGTCTGTTCGAGAAAGTTTGCCAGTCCCTCCATCACTGCTGTGAGACATGCATTCGGCTTGGTCGTCGCTCTTCTGATCCATTATAGTAATTATTATTTACTAAATGTCATTTTATAACATCTAAGTCACTCTTACATTTTCAACTTACGTCATTGGTTTCACCATTAAGCGCCCACTGTCGCCTTTACGTTTCATTTCCTACCCTATAAACTATGACGAAAAATTCTTAGTTTTGTGTTGAAGACTCAAACCGTACGACTCATCCGAGGACGTGAGCAGCTATTTGTACCATTTCGTAAAGTGTTGTTTCATGTTTATATATATATATATATATCACAAAAGAATGACAAAGAAAGTGAAGGTACTAAAGTACCAAAATGTGGCCGGGGGTGATCGCCGTTTCCCCGCTTAAACAGGCTTTATGTCACAAAGAAACTCCTGGCAACCGGTAATTTTCCAGAGAATAGAATACTTAAGTATCAAGATAAACAATTGTGGGATATTTGTGATAGATAGACTATGCAATCCTGTATTACAAAAAATAAATATAAAACTTTAGTTGAATTGGTTTTGTTTGAAACTGTACTGCATGAAGGTTCGTGTTTCTATAAAGAGGTATATGGTATACCAATGGGAAGAGGATATTCATCAATTCTGGCAGACATTTATTTAAATAAATACTTAGAAGGAACCCATATTTTAAATGAATTGTTGTACATAAGATACGTTGACGATATATTTATTCGTGACTTGCGGCAGTAATTAATATGTTATGAACTTTGGTTTTTATTCCAAATGTTTAAAATTCACTGAAACTCCTATTAACCTTTAAATTTTCTCGATCTATCTACTTTGTGATGTCCCGATTTGTGCAAGTTCATATTTCCTAATTTTAAATACCATTTATCGAGCAAAATGTAAGTGTAAATTTCTGGCTCAGAATAAAACCGCAGCCTTTCTGTATTTACATGTTATTTTTCCGTTGAACTTCCGCCTTTCAGAAAAAGCCGTTGGAAGTAAATATGTAACATTAAAGCGGCATTATGATCGTCTGCTGCAAATTTTCCTCATTGTTTTCCCCTACTTATAGTTTAAAAACAGAGTCCAAAATGTTTATATCTATGGTTGTATATTATCGTTTTATTTTTTATCTTTATTATTCTGTAATGGGTGGAAACAGCGGATTTGATATTATAGAACTGAAAGTTTGTAAAAATGCTGTAATCTGGTTAGTTCTAAATAAAAATATGTTTTCTTTAGCACACACACACACAAACTGATGTCAATTATTAATATATATGGAGTCAGAATAAAATAGATAAGAACGACAGAATAGTTTTCTGGGAGATTCTCACAACATTTGGCGACAGACGAACGTGATAAGATAGAATATTTTGAATTTGAACAGTTCTGTTTTTAATAACTATGATAAAATTTATAACAAACGGAAAGTTGTGCGTAGTTCTTTTACAGGGTTATACAATCAGATTATAGCAGATATCGATTCCGAGGACAGAGATAAAATTTTGGAATTAAAAGCAAAGTTTGAAATTGAAATATGAAGAGCTTCAGAATTTGGATCGCGAATCCATGGATCTCATGTTAGAAACTGACGATACAAAGGATGAAAAATTCGAACAAGAAAGTATAATAACAGCCGATAAGTATAGTTAAAAATTTTTTAAAGTAAAGGCTCTTTTCAATGAAACTATTTAAAGAAACTGATGAAATAAATTCAATAGGATCGGGAAATGCATAATAGAAAGTTCAAACTCCCGAAAATTGAACTTGAGAAATATGACTGTAATATAAGAGGCTGGTTAACCCTTTGGTCAATGTTTAAAACAATAGACGAAGATCCGGGTATTGAACCAGAAGATAAATTCCAGTATTCCATACAGTGTACAGTTAGAAATTTTCGCGCTAGAGAACTGGTGCAGAACTACCCAGCGATAGCTGAGAGCTATCCAAAAGTGATTGGAAGTTTCAAAGCTACATTTGGAAAATGCGATATTTAAGTGAAACTCTACATAAGGGATATTTTAGGATTAGTGATAGAGAACACAAAGTCACAACCGACGCTTTCACTTTCGTCAGTGTATGACAAACTTGAATCATAACTTAAGTCATTAAATTCATTGGGTGTTGCTACAAAAAGTATGATGCAATTCTTTTCCCGCTAGTCGAGTCGTGTATTCCCGAGGAGTTGCTAAGAGTCTGGCAGAGACAAGCGAAATTTGGATAAACTCCAAAGGACAAACTCGACGATTTGATGACCTTTATTAGAAATGAAGTGGAGAATGAGCAACGGATATCTATGAACATTGGTGGTTTTGAAATCAAGAAATCAAAGCCGATGAAAATAAAGCGATCGATTCAAAATATCAAGGAAGAGTTCGTGTCGATTGCAAATTATTTATTCTCCGATGAAAAGAAGAAAGAAAAATGAAGCAGTTGTATTTTTTGCAATAAACCACATTTAAGTAAAGAATGTTTTCAAGCACAGAAACTGTTAATTGAGGACAACAGAACAAGATTACAGATAAAAAGGCTTGTTTTTCTTGTTTGAAGACAGAACACAGTTTTAAAGCTTGTAAAACAAATGTAAAATGTATAATCTGTGGACGAAAACACTGGATTTTTTTGTGTCCAGAAATTCAAGCTTATCGAAAGAAAATAGATGCATGCGACATAGAGTAGAAAAAGAAAAGCAAAATACTTCCTTGTCAAACCATACCTGTTCAGAAGAAGTGCTCTTACAAACTATACAAGTAAAACTAAAATCAATAAAAGGAAGTCGCACTGTATGTGCACTAATTGATAGTGGTTCGCAAAGGTCATATATCCTGAAGAATACGGTGAATGAAATGGGTTACGAACCAGTCGAATCCGAAGATTTGGTTCATGTTTTATTTAGAGGAAAAGCACTTCAAAAACAGTCTCATCAGTCTTTTACCATAAGTTTGAGCAACTCGAGCGACAATTTCAACTGTAATATTCAAGTGTTTGGTCAAACTGTCATATGTGAAAAATTGCCGCGACTCAAGAAAGGACCATGGGGAAAAGAAGCGAAAGAACAAAAAATAGATAGCAGAATATGGTTAAGGTTATCCAGACATTGAATTGTTGATAGGAGCAGATTTTTGTAGGCAGTTATTTACTAGAAAGATGCACAAACTGAAGTGTGGACTAATGGCCGTTGAAACGAAACTTGGCTGAATTCTTATGGGAAAGGTTCCAGGTGAAAAGAATCATGGGTTATCAGCTTTCACTATTACCTCCTTATTTTCTCAAACTTCCACAATTGTGAATCTTTGGGATCGTGTAATTTTAGGTATTAGGAATCCAGTTGAGACAAAATCTAAAGAAGATATAGAAAGGGCTGAACTGGACCATTTCAGAAAAACAGTCTCTGTGAATAAAGAGGGACTTTATGAATTACATTTATCATGGCTTGAGGCTAACGAAGTTCTAAAGAGAAATATGGACACTGCGGAAAGAAGATGTATTTCTATGGTTGTGAAGCTTAAACGGAAAGAAAAATATAAAGAATATGACGCTGTCTTCGAAGAATGGAAAAAATCTGGAATAATAGAAGTGGTACCTCAAGAAGAACTGGGAAAACCTTCTCAATACTTACGCCATTGAGGTGCATTTAAGGAGAATTCTACAGCACGAGTCCGACCAGTATTTGATGCTTCTTGTCAAGGAAAAGGTTCCCCCTCACTGAATGACTGTCTTGTAAAGTAAATATTTCATACCCTTGAGTTTTTGTGTCCTGTAACACTACTCCCGATGACTATTGTACAAAAAGCTTGGAATCTCAAAACAGGTTTGGATACTAAACTACCAGAGAAAATTCAAAAAAGATTTGAGGATATAATCTATGATTATAATCTATTCTTACTCCACTACCAGAAGATCGAATTAGAAACACGTTAGTATTTGATGTGACTGGGGTGGATTTAGCTGGTCCGTTGTACAGTACTTAAAAGATTGGAAAAAACCATGGATTCTATTGTTCACTTGCGCTGTGTACCATGCTGTACATCTTGAACTGATACAAAGTCTTTCTGCAAATTGTTTCATTTTAGGTCTAAGAAGATTCATTGCCAGACGTGGACGACCAAAGATAATGTACAGCGATAATAGGAACAATTTTGTAGAAACAGAGAATCTTATGAAGTCTATCAACTGGGAACACACTATCCGTGACACTTCCATTTTTAGAATCTAATGAAAATTTAACCCTCCAACCGCAGCTTGGTGAGGCCGTTGGTGAGAGAGGCTCGTACAAATGGTGAAAAAATTATTGAGAATAGTTTTAGGAAAATCTTCTCTTATGTACAAAGAAATATTAACCATTCTGTGCAATGTAGAGGCTGTTATCAATGCAAGACTTCTTACTTATGCATCCGAAGATCAAAATGACTTAGTCCCCCTGTCATCATCTATGTTCATTCAAGACATTCGTACAGTTGGAGTTCCAGATTTAGAGCATCTAGATAAAGTTAATATCTCCAAAAGATGGCGATACCAGCAAATAATTCGAGAGGACTTCAGAAGGAGATTTAGAGATGACTATCTCAGTCTTCTAGTCCAACAATCACTTAAGAAAACTCTCTTAATGAAATTAAAGTGGGTGACATTGTTCTTATTAGTTGTGATAATAGAAAACGAATCGATTGGCCCTTAACGCACATTGTGACTGTTTATCCTGGTAGAGACAATTACATCCGAGTCGTTAAAATGAAAACTGCAACTGGTGAATTCACCAGACCAGTGTTACGCCTCTGCCCTCCCCTCTGTAGGTAAACATACTGCCACAGTATCTATGCCTACTTGGAGAACACCTCAATCGGCGAAGTAATGGTTTAGCGGATTGGCGGCTCTTTTTCCGAATTAATTGACATGACTCGTAAGGCTTGAATGGTTAAATAAAGAGAAATTATATAATTAAAATACCTATTTATTCCTACACTTCGTTACATGGTTCATTTTATACATTCGTGTTCATTAGACAGCGATCGGGCCTTTCCTTTCAGTAAAGAGGATGGAGATGGAGAGAGGTATAGAGAGAGTTACATTGCGTCACCGACCTTAGCCCCTAATTATTCCCAACAAACTAGCGCGTTTGAAAACCCATTATAACATGGATGAAATTCTTACCTTCACTAAGGCGAGGGTCTCTGCTCTTGGCCGCACCTGGGGCGTCAATCGTCGTCTAGGGATCCGGAGACTCTTTGCACCAAACTCGCTAAGTAGTTACAACATTTCGCGTGCCGAACTCTACCAGTAGGTGAGTGTAAGTCTAAGTCTAAAGATGATGTAAGTGTCATGATATCCTCTCGGGCCAATATATATAGTACCCGACTTGTTGTTTACACTTTCTCGCTCCCACGGCCTCTCGACCCCTTTGACCATCTGGCGGGTCCGTCAGCTGCTGGCGATCTCAAATGGTCGTGGGAGATTTCCCTCCCTCAGGCCATTAAAGTACCCCCATTATTGTGGGTTCACACTGACCCCTTTTCGGACAGATTTCTAAGCCCTATTCTACTAAAGTTGCGCAAGGCATACTTATAGACAGTGGAATAAATTCCCTTTTCTTACGTTATATTTTATAGCACAGGGACTCTTCCATCACGAAGCCGCCCCGCGTTAAGTGCTTTCTTACTGAAAGGGTGTTTACGCCAAAATATCGCACCTGGCCCTGCCTTAAGCAATAACACATTCCAATATTTGCCATCTGCCTCTGCTGTTAGAATAACAAGTCTTAGGTACGCGATACCTAGTTACGCGTTCAAGATTTTAATTTTGACCGCTGTAACACCAGTACAAAATGTATACCCTTTAGAAGTGTCTTATCAGGATTTGCCATTTAAAAATGATAAATCTGCAGAAGTTCCTGAAGAAATGACTGTTCCTCGTGACACTATCTTTGGTGAAACAGAAGCTACTGTTCCAACAGAAACTGCATGTTATGAAACAAGAACTGTTAATTCTATTGTTTCTAATATTAATGGGACTATTGTTCCTGACAAATCCATTCCTGTGATTACTAAAACTAAATGTGGGAGGAGGACAGTAATGAAATCTAAGCGTTATAATAACTAATATTTAACTTTAACGTTTTAATTTTAATATGGTTACTTTCTTAATAGTGATATGTTTATATTTTGCTTTCGTAATCAAAAATCGAAAGGTGGGAGGATGTCAAAAGCGGCATTATGATCGTCTGCTACAATTTTTTCTCATTGTTTTTTCCCCACTTATAGTTTGACAAGAAATATCAATCATGCATAAAGCATTGATTATGAAACACTTTCCAACTTCAATGCAATTTTATATAAACATCTCTAAAATACGATACATTCCTCGGTAATATTTTTAAAATTATCACAATACTACATTAATTTATCATATTTGAAAACTTCATTAAAGAAAATGAACTTCATTCAAATGATGGCACTGAAATATAAATTGCCTGGTTTAGGCATCTTTAAAATGCGATACATTCCTGGTTAATATTTTTAAAATTATCATAATACTACAATAATTTATTATATCTGAAAACATCATCGAAAACAAATGAACTTTATTAAAATAACGTCATCGAAATATAAATCGCCTCTATATAAAAGCAGCATTTCATTCAAAAACATTTTTCCAATCGTTTCATTCATCACAATACTATAATAATGTATTTTATTTAAAAATTTGAAAAATGTTATATACCATATTTATTTTAAAATATGAAACCTCTCTTACATATAAAATAACTAAACTTTTGGAAAGATATTTATTATATAATATATATCTTTTTTATTTCTGGAGGATATAGCAAGAGTCAGAATTTAATTGAATTTGTTTTTCTCACTATATTAAATAATTTTTATTTCAAAAATTACCTAATATATTTTACTGAATTTTTTTTATATATTTTATGGGATAATTTGAATATTTCCTAAAATTTTCGAAGCAATTTGTAAATTTTAAATTTGCTCAAAAAATGTTTGAAAAATTAGGTTCCATAGGGTTCAATGTATTTCTATTCTTCAACCCGGGTTCAATCCAAAACTAATCGGGTGATATTATTTATTTGTTTTCCCATAGGTCCCACAGACCGTCTGAAAAACATACTAAAATTGCATTTTGATAAAGTCATTTTCGCGGCAGTTATCGTGCTAACGGACAGACAGACAGACAGACAGAATGCACAAAGTCATAAACACTTTTCAACTACGTTGTAAAGTGTTAAACACAGAGTCCAAAATGTTTATATCTATGGTTGCATATTATCGTTTTATTTTTTATTTTTCTGTAATGGGTGGAAACAGCGGATTTGATATTATAGAACTGAAAGTTTGTAAAAATGTTGTAATCAGGTGAATTTTAAATGAAAAGCTATTTCCTTTAGCAAAATGAATAAATTATTAATATATATGGAGTCAGAATAAAATAAAGGAGAACGAGAAAATAGTTTTCAGGGAGATTCTTACAACATTGGGGACATCCGCAAAATCAACTTCGGTTGCAATATTTATTAAAACGTTTATTACTTCTTCAAATTTATTTTATACAGATAAAGCTATTATGTCATTTTCAGTATATTCATACTCTGTATTCAAGTATTTAAAGAAATTCTGCTACCTAATTAGATTTGGTAATGGCCCTATTCAGTAATGCAGAACTATTTAAGATGATTTTGATTCACTGCGAATGCCAACGATCTCCTAGAGATACAGTGATTGAATACCATCGTCATTTCTGTAATAAATATCATCATTTCTGTTCCAGCATTTTTCTAGAGTGTTTATTCTGCTGCTGGTATATAGGTGGTAATCAACAGGTTCGTTTCATCGTTGATATGGTTCAGGAAGACAACGAATACTAACTGAAAATGATGAAAAAGTTGTTTAGCCTATTTTTTGTCCTATCCATATGCGAGTGCCTGGGCCGTAAGTAATGAACAACACCCTCCTTGGTGTAACCGAACCCGCCACCGGTGTACTCGAACCCGCCATCTGCTGTACAGCATGCAAGTATCCTTGGCGATTCGTTTGTAAGGTCTCTCCTTCTGGTGAAAAAAGTGCAGTGATAAAAATGTGTTAGAAACTTGTTGAGTCTATTGAAAACAGTGATTTTAGATGACTCTAGTTGATTTCAAAACTTGAAAGGCATGCTTATTACCTTCTTTATATACATAGTATAACGTATAAAGTATTGTGACGGGTCAAAAATTTTAATTCGAGTTTTCGACGGGAGAGCACTTTCGAGCACCCCTGAAAACGAATAAAAAGTTTTTGATATGATGTCTGTGTGCTTAAGTGTGTGTGTGTGTGACAGTGCGACTGTGGAGACGATATCTAACGAATGAATTGAGGGCTTCGAACGAATATTGGTACAAAAATTACAATCTGTAAATACTGGAAGCCTATCGTTTTTAAACGCAATCGATTGTTCAGAAACCCACTAAATTGTCAAGTGACATTTTGAAAATATCATAAAAAAAGCAAACGCCTTTATAAAGTTACGCAAATAGTCATTTATTATGTAATCCTTCATTAGAAAACGCTTGACACAAACTTTAGAACCTTAGCATGAACCGTTCTCGAGATATTACACATTTTTCAAATACATGTATTAAAAAAATAGCATAATATAAAGAAAATTATTGTTTTTAATCGGAGTGGAATGTTCAGAAGACCCCAAATTTTCGAATGAAATTTTGAATAAATCATCAAAAAATTAAAACCGTCAATAAAGTTACGTGAATAATCACTTCTAATGTAATTTTTCATTAGAAAACGATTGATATAAAGCTAGCATGAACCGTTCTCAAGATATTGCCCATTTTTAAATTAAATTCATCAAAAAATCACATAAAATTAAACAGTATATATATTACCTATTCTGAAATATGTTCACTTTTCATATGTAATATCATGTGATACATTTAATGACGTCATTCTCGCGGATCTGGCTCGTTCCATTCATGAGAAAATATACTTTGGGCAATATTTTTTAGTTGGACGCTAATAGTCATTTTTCTGCTATAAGAATTACTTATTTCTCCGTCCATAACGCTTTGCGAGAATTTTATGACGAATTTGGCGGCTTGTCGTTAACTTGGCGACTTTTTTAAATATTGACAAATTAACGAAAATGCCACCAAATTGATAAAAATGACGCTAAATCAATGAACAGAAATTAGGATTAATTGACGAAAATTCAATATCTTCGAAATAATATAAGAAACTAAGAGAACCTACAAGAATAACCTATTTTCCGTCTGTTATTTTCGGATGAACTTTTGATGACGAATGTTTCGGAATATTTCCAACTTGGTGACTTTTCAAATGTTGTTAAATTGACAAATATGTCACCAAATTGATAAAAATTCTCCAAATTGATGAAACACGCTGAATCAATGAAATGACGAATAATTGATGAATAGACTATAATAATAACCAATTTCTCCATCCGTAACGCTTGGCGAGAAATTGAGCAGGACGTCGCCAAATGGGCGACTATTTTACATGTTTTCAAAATGATAAAAATGCCGCGAAATTGATAAAAGTGACGCCAAGTGAGAAGTATTGTTTCGTAAATTCTGATTTCCGTCATATGACGGACATACATTCTAGTATATAAGAAATGCTCTTCTCTCAGTTTGTCTATAACAGTTGGTGATGTATTTGGAAAACTTGGGTAATAATCAGTATAGTAACGCCAACTTTGCATTTTTTTTTCCATATTGACGAAAATTTCGCCAAAGTTGTAAAACTGACGTTAAATTAATGAAAATAACGCCTAATTGATGAATTAATTATAAAAATATTTTAATCAATGGGCTATATCATGTGTTGAGGATGCTATCAATATTGATAATTTTTTATTTAGAATTACGCGAAATATAAGTCAATTGTGTACTTCGAAATAGTTTTACATGTTGTCATCCGGAAAATCGCCAAATGTATAATTTAACAATAAAAAACATAGTACCGTGGAACTTATGCATTATTTTTTGCCTGTAAAAGGAGTAAATTTATTGCATTTTATAAGGAAAGTCATATGCTGTCCACATCAGATATTTTTTCAATATATTTCATATATATCCGGCAAAGTCGCATTAATATCGTTTTATTTGCCTTATTTAAGTTTTAAAATAACGTTTAACTTTTATTGTCTGCCTGCCTTTAATAATTTAATAAACAATCCATGTAAAACAATTTACCCCCCCCCCCCCCTTAAGGATATCTGTACATCAATTTGCGAACGTCCCCTGAATTTATTTTTTATTAAAAGAGTATCAAAAAGTCACGACAAAGTTGTGTAAATCAGGGAATTTGACAAATTCTTGTGTCCTAAATTTGAACGTTTAAGAACCAAATTCTTTTTATAGTTTGACTAAATGAAACATTGACGACATGTTTGTAATTTGACTTTTTTCGTTAGAACGACTATATAAAAATTAATTTTCGTAACTTTGTACAAACTAAGATACAGCATTTAAATTACTATTTCACAACTTCCTATATTATTTAAATTATTTTTGCTATTGTAACTACGGATCTACAACCAACGGTTCAAAAAATCTTCCAGTGTGTTCCAGAATCATGTGAGAATCACTGTTTGTAAAGCTTTTCTTATACACCGTTGAAACTAGCAATATTATCTATATTTTAGGTTAAAATGTATATATAACTTGCTGAGTAATTCAGTACAGCACTTAAAGCATTGTGGCCCCTCATTGAAGATCTTGCTGGGGCATTTCTCTAGATAATTCCTATCATGTCCAGAATGACAAGCATGGATTTACACATGCAACATCAATCCGAATGGCACCTTTAGAAACTTAATATGTGCGAGTATATTTACATATTGAACCATTATGTATTGATATTGACTCTCGCTTCCTTTTCATGTGCAATATCGAAACCACTTCAGGGCGCAAAATAAACACAATGTATTATCTAGTAAAATATCTGAAGGTTAAGCTTGATAAAAGTGCCCCAAAGGGTCTTGCACAATGGTTTTCATATCTTATTACTGATAGTGTTTATTTTATTCTGCTTTTTTTTCTTGTCAGATAAAATTCATTTTTTGATTCCATATATCCAATGGTATTCTTAAATGTTACTGCCTGGAGAGAAATCCCTCCATTGTTTATTTTTAATGGAGTATTGACAGAGACGGGATTGGAAAAGGTTGGCCTCAATTTCTGAGTAGATTTTGAGATAATTCTGCTTTCATATACTAGAGTCTAGATAAAGTATTACACGCACATAAGTAAAGTATTACACGCACATAAGTAACTGGCCGCCCATCTTGCTGCTCTATGTCCTCGAATGAGCCGGACGGTCTGGGCTTTCGACGCACATAAGTAACAGTTCATGGTAAAGAAATTCTGAGCCAAGTACAAAAATCTGATGTGGCCACCACATGACACCTCTCTTCAGATTCAGATTCAAGTTCTCTTTATTTCTTCAATATTTCATTATATTGAGTTTTAATGGCACAAAATAACACTCATAATGATTTAAAATGACACTGAATATGAACTTTTAATTCAATTTAATTTCTCATTTGGTAACTTGACTTATTTGCCAAGGTGGCGTAGCGAAAATGCGTGAAATCTAAAATATTTCAAGGACGGCTTGTCTTAATACAATGGGGTTGGCTGGTCTTGTTCTTTTCACCGTTAAATATTACGTAAGAACAAGCATTTAATTGATATATTTGAGCATAAGTAGTTTTTTGTTTTAAATTTTGACGATTTTTGCAGTCCATTTAGCAGAAAGGTAGGTTATTTTTTTTCCGACACGTACCAAAATCTAATCAGGACCAGAGTAATCCACAAGTGACTTATCTAACACATTTTGTAAAATTTAATCTCGTATTTTTTCAGTAGAGTGGATACATGCAATTTTTACAGGCCATTTTGCAATAAATGGCGGGTTATTTTATCCTAAATTGTACCCAATACTAACCAGTATCAAGGGCATACACAAGTGACTTACCTATTTGAATTTACCTATACCCTTTGTGGCTTACCTATACCCTTTATGAAATTTGTTCCATTAGGTTTTGAGTTAGAGGGAATACATGCATTGCACAGGCACACAGACAGACACACACACGTCAGGCTAAAAATAGTTTTTCGTATTTTAGAGGTCCCAAAACGTGTAGATCCGTCGAAAACTCGAGTAGCGATTTTCGGAATGATTCCAATACTTTCCCTATACATTACCATATATTGCAGGGAAAGCAAAAGATGACAACATCCTTACACATATTTCATAATACCAAGTCCCCGTTGGAACAGAGCTGTATTTCCTGACCCAAAGGGTCCGAACCCTATTTCAAATTACTCATAGCTCTTTTTAATAGTAGTCGATTAAAAAATTAGTAGTATATTATTTCACCAAGTGTGTCAAATAAATGCCATAGGTAATAGTTTTATTGTTTACTAGCAGCATACCCGTTCTTCGTACGGAGTATATAATATAAAAAACTTAAAATCCACAATCATGTGCAAATTCCTATAGTATACTAAATGACATTTTTAATCAAAATATTCTGTTAAAGTATTTAATATAAGGTTCCTAGATAAAAGTTTAAGAATCTCTGTTCTCGCTATACAAAATTTTCTTCACGAGCAGATCTGTAGAATAAAACATCCTGGCCTCCTTTTGTAAGCAAATTTATAAAAAATATGGAATTGAATCAATATATGCAAAACAAAAGCGTTAAAATTGTATGGGACCCGTACTAATTATATACGCGAATATTAGAAGATATAACCTGTATTAGTAGATTGCATGTATGAATTGAAAATATCAATAAATCGAAAATCTTTAAACCTGAATGCAGTAATTTATTCCAATATATGTCAACATGAAAGTGCTAAAATTATATGGGAAGATATACCCGTACTACTTATAATGTTGTAGATTAGAAAATATATCCGACTATTAGTAGAAGATTACCAGTATTACAATATGAGTCTCAAACATCTTTGCCAAAATAAAACAGATGACATAATAAATTGAAAATATCAATAATCCCCTTAATCTTCATACCAGAAGGCAGTACTTGCTTCCAATATATGCCAATATATGTCAAAATATATCCCGATATACTTGTACTACTTATATTCTCGTAGATTAAAAGATATACCAATGCCTTTTTAGAAGATTACTCGTACAACGCACAATATGTGAGTTTCAACAGTTTTTGTCGCAATAAAACAATGGCATAATAACATGAAAATATCGATAATCATTGAATCTATAATCTCGAAAATAATAATAATAATAATGTTTAAACCTGAAGACCGTAATTGTCAAAATTGCAATGGCAATGTAATTTATTTTATTTACATATCTTCATTATTCAAATCGGAAAAGATTTAATAAAAATCGTCTGCGGCATAAATACATGGAATTTAAATTCATTGCTAGGCTACGTGATATCATTTGTTTCAAAGAAATTGGTGGAAAAATATCGCCTGAATAATGCGCTATTGGAAGGTTTGATGACATTTTCATGAATTTAGCGACATTTCGAAAAATCGCCAAATTTATTGCCAAGTGGGACTATAGAACTAACAGTCCCACTTGGCGACAAATTGATGAAATATCATCACAATACTATCCTCTAACAAAACACAATTCATTTCATTTATTTAATGCAATTTTATCAATTTCAAGATACTTTTATGGATTTAAAAACATTTTTATCAATTTGGTGACATTTTAAAAATTCGCTAAATGTGTTACTAAGTAGGGGGGTTGGTCTGACAGATAAATGCTAACGAAACATCACTTTAGTACTCTCTTTTAACAAAACAAAACTAATTTCATTGATCTGTGCCGTTTTAATCAATTTGGCGACATTTCAGTTAATTTGGCAACGTTCAAGAAAAGTTGACAAATTAGCGATATCCCGCCAAATTCTCAACTCTGAATTTACAGATCTGAATGAAACATTTTTACTAAATGAAGACACCAAAATTGTATTAGAAGATATACCCGTTCTACTCTTTTTCTGTTTCAACAATAGTCTACATGAATTTATTAGATAAGCACAATATATGAGTTTATCAGCTAAACACAATATATAAGCTTGGAAAATGTTTGCCAAAATAAATGAAAGTGATGTACGCAGTCCGAAATTAATATAATTAAAAGAAAAATCAAACCGTCCATTTACAAGATATATTTTTATATCCATTTATTGCTTTCCTTATATACATAATGTACATAGAAAGTATTGAGACGGGGTCGAAAATTCGAATTCGAGTTTTCAACGGGAGAGCACGTTTCAAGCATCCCTGATCACGAATCAAACATTTTTAAGGTGATGTCTGTGTGTGTGTGTGTGTGTGTGTGCGTGTGTGTGTGAAAGTATGTGTGAAAGTATGTGTGTGTGTGTGTGTGTGAAAGTATGTGTGTGTGTGTGTGTGTGTGTGTGTGTGTGTGTGTCAGTGGGTCTGTGGAGACGATATCTGACGAAAGAATGGAGCGATTCGAATGAAATTTGGTACAAAAATCACAATCCAAGAATACTGGAAGCCTATTGTCTTTAAATGCAATCAAATGTTCAGAACTCCCCTAAATTTTCGAGTGAAATTTTGAAAAAATCATCAAAAAATCAAACCCTGTAATAAAGTTACGGAATTAGATATTTCTTATGTAATTTTGCCAAAGAAAACGATTGACATAAACTTTACAGCGTTAGCATGAACCGTTCTTGAGATATTGCATAGTTTTTAAATAAATTTGTCAAAAAATCCCATAAATTAAAAAAATATATTAACTGTTGAGAAACATGTTCACTTTTCATATGTAATATCATGCGCTTTGATGACCTCATTCTCGTAGTTCTAGTTCGTTCCATTCATGAGAAAATATATATTAAGCAATACCTTTGTATTTGAACACCAATAGTCATTTATCTGCTATAAGAATAACTTATTTCTCTGTCCATAACGTTTGGCGAGATTTTGGTGACAAATTCGGCGGAATGTCGCCAACTTGGCGACTTTTGAAAATGTTGCCAAATTAAAGGAAATCTCGCCAAATGGATAAAAGGGGCCTTAAATTAATGAAAATGACGACTAATTGACGGAAATTCAATATCTTGGAAAGAATATGAGTATCTAATATAAGAAAAACCAATTTTTTTTACTGTAAAAGAAGTAATTTCACTGCATTATATAAGGAAAGTCATGTGTTGCCCACATCAAATTTTTTTTTATTCAAATCGAAAAAATAATAATAAACATTAACAAACACATTTAATTTAACTGCGTTGCCGAGCAACATTATATATCCTTATAGAATGCTAAAAATTAATTAAACATTTTGATATCTTATTACTTTTCATCGTTTAGTAAAAGCTTGTGAAAAATAAACCATGGGACAGATTTTCCATTTAAATTCATGTTTCCAAACAATTCATAATTACAGAAAGTGACTATTTAGGGCAAAAATTTTCCACCAAACTCAGAGATAAAGTTTTAATTCACTTTCACGTTTGAAACAAATGATTTTTAACCTTATTGTTTGGAAGAACCAGGGAGTTAAAGAGTAGAACTCCTAGAAAAATGTTTCGCTTTTCATTAATGTCTATCGTTTTTCATTAACACTCGTTTTTCATTAATATCTTTCTAAGCCCCTGGTCTTAGAAATTCGAAACTTGGACTAAATTTAAGGGGACCTATTTGAAGCTTACCCACAAAATTTCATTAAATTTGGTTCAACCGTTCTATCGTGATGATGAAACAAACGAAAGTTTATTTTTTTACTAATATCTCGAGAATGTCGTAGAAACTCGAAATATGAACTAAATTTTAAGTGGGGCTATTTCAAGGCTATCCACAAAATTTCATCAAATTCGGTTTAACTATTTTCCCGTGATGATGGTACAAGCAGACAGACAGACAGACAGATTTTCGATCTTATTTATATAGATATTGCAGACTCGAAATAATTTTGTGTGAAAATAATTCAACAATTCTTACACAACTCGCTTTACAGTAGTTTGATTTGTTCACAAGCGTTAAAATTAGGCTTCGTTGTAGGAATAATCAAAGTTTAGTGATCATTTAAAATAAAAAATATTGTAATTGCTTTGGCACAGAATTTCAATTTTATTTATATAGATTTCTACTAAGTAAACAACTCTACAACTTTAAATTGGATTTGTAATAATCTGTATTGCTTTGTGGCTAAGTTAGCTATCCTTAATATTTCAAATTCTTTACTATAAACACTGCAATCCCTTTTATTCCACCGGGCGTAGTAGCTTAATATAGACCTAAAACGTACACTCATGGGCTCTATCTTACAAAGTTATTGAAATACTTAAGGGCTTTGCTAAATACTGAACTAAATAATAACAAGATCAATCATGCATAAAGCATTGATTATGAGACACTTTCCAATAGAAGTGCAAAATGCGAAACATTTAGCGGTGATATTTTTACTTTCCCTGCAATACATGGTAATATATAGTGAAAGTATTAGAATCCAACCGAAAATTGCTACTCGAGTTTTCGACGGATCTACGCGTTTCGAGACGTTTAGAATACTAAAAAACCATTTTTAGCGCGACGTTTGTGTGTGTGTCTGTGTGTCTGTCTGTCTGTCTGTGCAGATTTTGTATCCACTCTAACTAAAAACTCATTGACCGAATTTCATAAAATTTGGTAGGTAAGTCACTTGTGAGCAAATCTGGTGCTGATTAGTTTCGGTACTGATTATATTTCGTGGTGCTGATTATATTTTGGTACGATTTGGAAAAAATAACCTGCCTTTTGTTCCAAAATGGCTCGCAAAAATCGTCAAAATCTAAAATAAAAAACTATGTATGCTCAAATTTATGCATTAAATGACTTTTTATACGTGATTTTTAACGTAGAAAAGAATAAGATCAACCCCATTACACTAAGACTAGCCGTTCTCGAGATATTTTAGTTTTTTCGTATTTTCTCTACGCCACCTTTAAAAATAAGTCCAGTTTCCAAATGAGAACGAAAATTGAATTAAAAGTGAATTAAATTTAATTAAAATTAAGAGAACGTGGATATAAGTCTGCAGCGAAAGTCATGTGCTGCCCACATTAGGTTTTTACTATCCCTGTAATAGATGGTAATGTATAGGGAAAGTATTGGAATCATGCCGAAAATCGCAACTCGAGTTTTCGACGAATCTACACGTTTCGAGACCTCTAGAATACGAGAAAACTATTTTTAGCGTGACGTCTGTGTGTGTGTCTGTGTGTAATAGATGGTAATGTATAGGGAAAGTATTGGAATAATGCCGAAAATCGCAACTCTAGTTTTCGACGTATCTACGCGTTTTAAAAGCCCTAGTATACGAAAAAACTGTTTTTAGCGTAACATCTGTGTCTGTCTGTCTGTCTGTCTGTCTATGTGGCTGTCTGTAAAATGTATGTATCCACTCTACATTATCTAACTCAAAATGGACTGAATATCATAAAATTTGGTAGGTTAGTTACTTGTGTGTGACCCTGGTGCTGATTAGTTTTTGGTACGATTCGGAATACAAAAAGCCGCCTTTTCTTGCAGAAAGGTCCGCAAGTATTGTCTGTATCCACTCTAATTGAAAAACTAATTAATCAATTTTTACACAATTTGGTTGGTAAGTCACTTATGAGTCATCCTGGTGCTGATGAGATTTTGATACGATTTGAAAAAGAAAAACCTGCATTTTTTACGAAGTGGTCCGCAAAAATTGTATATATCCAATCTCATTCAACTAATCGATTAAATTTCATAAAATTTGGTGGATAAGTGACTTGTGGGCGACTCTGGTGCTGATTAGATTTTGATACGTTTCGGGATAAATGAAGCTGCCCTTATTGCAAAAAAACCCGCAAAAACTGTATGTATCCACGCTGGCTGACAAACTAATTGATCAAATTGCACGCCTTTTGGTAGATAAGTCGCTCGTAGGATACTGTGATTGATACTGGTTAGATTTAGATCGATTCGGAAAAAAAAATCTGATTTGTTTTGGCGAAATGACTCGCAAATCTAATATATTTGATCTAAAATAAAATACTACATGTGCAAGACAGTTGTTGTTGAGACCCAGACCGTTAGCCCTACCAGAAAGGTGTAAGGTAACTGTTTGGACTGGCGGAATGTGCAAGATAGTGAAACTGTGAAATAAATGACTAAAATTGATGAAATATATAAATTAAATACTTGTTCTACATGTAAAATTTGACAACTAAGCGAATAAATCTGACCTCATGACTGTAGGATAAACGGTTCTCGAGATATTGAAGTTTTTGGAATTTTAAGGACCTGAAGAATTTAAAGTGAATTAAGTTGCCAAACGAAAGGAAGTTGCAATAAAATGAATTGGATGTAATATCAGAAAATTATCCATATTATTTTCGTCGATTAAGCTCAATTTAGTACATAATGAATTAAAAAATTACAAAATGAATTTAAATCTGCAGTGAAAGTCGTGTGCTGCTCGGATCAGATTTTTTTAAATACTATAGAACTACGATAATTTATTTTATTTGAAAATTTAAAACTTCATCGAAAAAAATGAACGTCATTCAAATGACGTCATCGAAATATAAATCATCTGGTTTTCTATGTAAAAGCAGTTAATTCATGCACTTTTATTCCAGAGTCCAGAGTTAAATAATTTTGCTTGAATAAATTCAGCAATTCTTATACAACTCATCTTTACAATAACTTGTTAACATTTTCCATCCATTAAAATTATTCTTCGTTGTAGAAATAATCAAAGTTTGATGATCATTTGAACTAAAAAATATGGTAATTGAGTTGGCGCAGAATATAGATTTACAAAAAGTACGCAAAAATGAAGCGGCTTTAGAACGGATGCAACACTAAATATAAATTTAAAAGAACTTTAAAAATCGCGATTTTTACTGTATGAAATAAAGATAGATGCCATATTTTATTTTGAAGTGGGTCACGTGATCTCTTCATATTATATGGATATAATTATTATTTTAACTTTTATTTAAAAAACTACCAAACATATTCTGCAGAAATATATTACATTTATGGGATATTTTGAATATTTCCTAAAATTTTCGAAGCAATGTGTGAATTTTAACTTTGCTTAAAAAATGTTCAAAAATTAGGTTATATAGTGTTCAATGTATTTCATTTTTTCAACTTTTTTCAACATTCCCATATGTGCCGCAGACAGTATCAACAACATACTAAAATTCCATTTTGATAAAGTCATTCTTACGGAAGTTATCGTGCGAACGGGTAGACAGACAGACAGAATGAACTAAGTCATAAATATTTTTCAACCATGTTGTATAGTGTTAAAAATGCAGTTCTGATTGGATAGCATGCTCATGACTCAACTGAGTCCACCGTTTTGTGCTAGAATGGTGCCGGGTCATCAAGTCGGTTAATGGTTTTATTACTCAGTCGAAATTCCTTGCGTCGTGTGGTCTGCTGATTTTGACTAAAAATATTTTAAGATACTTTTTATATCAAAGTTTTATTTTTTCTAAACATTATTTCCCTTAATTATTAATACACTGGATGTTACGCCCATCAATCTGCTTATCCTAGGGCCACTGCAACTCTTTGAAGCATGCAGTGCCTTGCAGTCCAGTATAGAAGAGGCGATGCCTTAAGGAAAGAGAGAGCTGCTGACACAACATGTTCCTCAACATCAGGGCATACCACAAGGTGGTAGCTATTTATATTTGTATATTCGCAAAGTGCGAACTTCGTGGTGTTAAAAGTTCCATTTCCCTCCAATTAAATATTCCAATTCGCTCTAAATGATTCTGAGTTTTGACTGAACAGACAACGCCATCTTTTCTGATTAATATTTATTTTTGTTTACATGAACTTGTTTCTGAATTTCAAGGTAAGTTATTGTTTGATCTTTTAAATATTTTGCTTGATGATGATTTTGCGTTTATTTTTGTCCGACGTTGAAGTTAACTGGGATAAATTTGTAGTTAGCAAAGTTAGTAAATTTCGTAAACTCCATTCCAATCACTGTATTCTTACAATGTAAAAAATCTAATGTGAGTAACATATGACTTTCGTTATGTAATGCAATAATATGTACTCCTTTTACAGTCGAAAAATAATATATAAGTTCCACGGTACTGTGGTTTTGACGTAGAAATGTACATTTGGCGATTTTCCGGTTGAAAACATGTAATACTAATTCAAAGCATCCAATTAACTTATATTTCACACAACTCTAAATTCGCAATTATCAATATTGATAGCATCCTCAATAAGCGATTAGTCCATATATTAAAATATTTTAATAATTAATTCATCAATTAAGCGATATTTTCGTTAGCTTTGACAATATTTTAGTCAATCTGTTGTGAAATCATGCCAAGAAGGCGATATCTCTCTAAATTATTTAATAAGTTCGCCAAATGTATTGCGAAGCGTTACAGATAAAGAGAGAGAAGGGCATTTCTTATACACTAGAAGGTACGCAGTCATACGACGAAAATCAGAATTTGTGAAACACTACTTCTCATTTGTCGTCATTTTTATCACTTTGGTGACATTTAAAAAGTCGCCCGACGTCCCGTTAAATTTCTCGCCACGCGTTGCGGACGAACAGACAGAGAAATGAGTTATTACTATAGTCTATTCTCATGTTCTTTCCAAAATATTGAACTTTCTTTAATTAGTAGTCATTTCATTGATTCAGCGTCAGTTTCACCAATTTAGCGAATTTTTATCAATTGGGTGACATTTTCGTCAATTTGGCAACATATAAAAAGTCACAAAGTTGGAAATTCCGAAAAATTCGTTACCAAAATTTTATCCAAACGTTACTGACAGAAAAATAGGGTTACTCTTATAGTACACGCAGATTCTTGTAACACATTTTACAAGAAAAATTTTGAAAAATCGGTATCAATGGTCCAAATGCTTACGAGGGACAATAGCGAATTTTTTTCTTTCCTAAAAACTCTTAAAACCAATTTCTATTTATAGACAGGTTTTCTGATTTCAAATATCCAAGCGAAAATCTCTTTCAAAAATTATCTATTGAGATATCACGAAAAGAAAAAGTGCAAAATCTGTGCAAACACAAAACGCCCCGTGATTGGCTGTGACATCATTTTCCCCAATCGATCTGTATTGCAACATTCTACTATATTGGTTTACATAAATTACAGACGAAATCTTCAGATTTTAGAAGTCACATAAACATCCTATAGACGTACACATAGATTAAAACC
The DNA here is from genome assembly GCA_951213105.1 of Amaurobius ferox. NCBI lineage: Eukaryota > Metazoa > Arthropoda > Arachnida > Araneae > Amaurobiidae > Amaurobius > Amaurobius ferox. The sequence continues at coordinate 124,544,429 of OX578151.1, forward strand.
CAGAGCGCTTTCGATCATCATTATACCCTTTTTCAGTGGCATTACACAAAAATCACATCAACAAGATTAAATACTCTTCACACTGGTAGGCAAAATTTGCATATTACAAATCGGCATCATTATAACAAGCACGATAAGACGTCAATATAAAAACACGAGCAAGGAATTTAAATTGAATGCGTTTATAATGCAAAATTAGAAGGACAAATTGTCAAGTTCTATATCAAGCATGGAATGCATTAAGCAATTAATTTTAAAATCAGAGGTCACATTGTAATGGCTTGACGCGCATGGAATCGAGAACGAGTCGGCAGGCATAACTCAAAACATGCACAGGATCAAAGTTACAGATAGAAACACGGTATATATAAATAAACAGGGATTCATACATTAAAATAGAACAGAGATTATTACAACTAATCAAAAGAAAATATTTTCGAAAAGGGGCTAAAAATAATCTTTAACTACAAGTTGGACAAGAGCCGTAGACTGTTTTGCATTATTTTTTTTTGTCAATTTTTTCCTTTTTTTTTTAAATCATCGGTATGAGAGTTTTCAGTGATGTTTGGAAATCCTGCTTTGACTTATATCGACAGGAGTTCGGAGTCACTTTTATGATGTTCTGTAGACAACTTTAGACTACTTCGAATGTCTGACGTTTGGAATCACATATATGGCCTTATTTCAATGACTTTTGGAACCTCTCTTTCAACTTTTATCGATTGAAGTTCGAAGTCATTTTGTGAGTGTATGAAAAAATTTTTAGAACTTTTCCTTTGATGTTTAGTTTAGGTTTTCTGGACTATTATCGCCCAGTGTTGGAATTTACATATATGGTTTTCCTTATGTAGCTATCATTTCTGTCATCAATGTCAAATTTTGTGTTTATGTTTTAATGCTTACAACGCTTTTACATATTTTTAATGTTTAAACCTGTCATAATTTATCAGAACCTTGTGATTTTTATTCCATATTTTTGAATTGTATTGTATCAATTTTACTATAATTTGTAGAATTTAGCTTTGCTATTTCCGTAATATTGACTGTTTAATGATAGTACTAAGCATATTTGAGATTGACGTTTTTTTTACTTTGACTTTGTAGTGTTAAATTTTCTTTTAAATTTTTTTTTGTAATTCTTTTTTTTGCTCTGCTCTTTATTTGTTGAGGATCTGCTTTTGCGCTGACATGTAATCTTACACGTCCATTTCATGCAACAAATTATTTAAGTTTAATTTAAAATAAACTAATTTACTGTGTAGGCTCAAATTGTTTGTTTCTTGTAAAAAACTTCTTATTATTCCTCCTTCTTGCTTTATCAAAAAACGCGTTAAAAAAGATTCCGCTATTCGTGACGCTATTCGTGAATTACTCGTTGATATTAATTTTTGTGAGCATGATTGCTATTTTTGGCATAGTGAATTCATTGCATGTTCTCACCATACTATTGTGGATTCTTCACTTGATTATGTTTACGCGCATTTAAGCCATGTCCGCAATGATTTAGAGTTGTGGCATGCCAAAAAGCTTTCTGTTTGGAATAATATGTTTAGACCATATACATTTCATCATAACGGTGTTCATTCTAAACCTGGTCCTTTTTTTGTATGCTGTGCCTAATGGCGCTCCTTTAGAGACGATTGGCATTAAACCTTTTTCTGTTCACCCTAATTTTAAGTACAGGGTCTTTCAAAAGTTCTTATAAACTTAAAAAATTCATTAAAAATCAAAAAATCATCGCATTGAGGTAGGGTTTGTACCATAAGTACTGCTAGGACGTGCAGGGGGGGGGGGGGGGTTAAGTGAAAAAATTTTGTAGTTTAAAAAATCACCTATAGGTGGCGCTGAATGCATTGGAAAGACAATTAAAATAACTTACTGTACGTTTCAAATCGTGTGACAAGCCTAAGTAACCCTGAACAGGTGATAGGACTTTTTCCTTTCTTTAAGATTTTTCCTAAATCCAAATTTTCGCAAAGCATCTGATGCTGATTCTCCACTCACGTAATACGGCTTTACTAACAAGGCTTTCCCTATCAAAGTTAACATTCTCGCAAAATCTTCTTCTTTGCATCGTTTACTAATGAATCAAATGAAGAATCTACAGAGCACTACAGCTCTTTTATAACAGTCTCATTTGCATACTTCTGGAAGATGTATTCGGGTAAGCGCCACCAATAGGTGATTTTGTAAACTACAAAATTTTTTCACCCAAATTCACCCCCCCCCCTATCCTGGCAATGCTTATGATACAAACCGTACCTTAATGCTATGATTTTCCGATTTTTAATGAATTTTTAAACAATGAACTTCCTTGTCTCAGATCCAAACCTTTTACTCCGTTTAAAGCGTCTATTCCGTTTCCGTTTGTGAAAATTTCCTCTCAGGATATTTTCTCGAGTCAGCGTTTTGCCTTGAAAAGAGGCCCAAAATTTTGCCTATCCACCTGTTTCATCTAACTTCATAAATTTAATTCCTGTTGGGGATGCTTTATTTCATGTAGCTCTGGTACATAGGGATAGTGGCCGTTTTATCATGTACCGCGTTCTATTTCTAATTCTCAAAATAATAGTAAAATTAAAAGTAAAGAAAAAATTAAATATAATCCTGCTTTAGAAGTTCCTTTACGTGTCGGAATTTTAGAACGCAATAAATCAAGTCAAATTTCAATTTGATTATTTTATCTGCCGATAAAACTAAACTTGTGCTTGTTAATCAAGTTGATTATATTGATGCAGAAGCGTATTTCCGAGATCGATTGCAATCGGGTTAAAAAATTCCTGATTTCAGTTATCGATTCTGGGACCGCCAAACTTAGAAATTCCGCTGATCTTCCTCCCAACATTAAATCTGCTGTTTTCCGTTTCTCCCATAAACTTTCTCAACTGTTTGGTCAAATTGAATTACATAAAGTCAACCTCCCTATGCTGCCGATAGTTTCTAAATGCAATGATCCGACATATTTTTTGGAAAAAGAGCTTTGGGAAATTTCCTTTAACCATCTTTTAATAATCATTGCTATATTATTACTTCCACTGAACAAGTTCATTAATACTTTGTTTAATACAAAATTTGTTCCTAATTGTAATCTCCATAGTTTCGATATAGTTTCGTTATTTCCTAGTGTTCCCGTTAGTAATGCCATTGATGTTACAGCCAAAAAACTTTGAAAGTAAAATTGCAGTATTCCCTTTATCGAGGCAATAATCTCTGCATTGAACATTGTGGCGAAGACTAATTATTTTGATTTCGACGATATTTACTTACAGACACCTGGTGCCCCTATGGGTAACTCCTTGTCTGGTATGTTTGCTGAAGCTGTGCTGCAGGAACTCGAGAACGAGATTATGTCATTTTCAGCCCTTAAACCTATCTTCTGGCTCTGTTATATTGACGATGTTTTTACTTTCCTTATATACAATACTATATAAGGAAAGTATTGTGACGGGGTCGAAAATTCGAATTCGAGTTTTCGACGGGAGAGCACGTTTCAAGCATCCCTGATCACGAATCGAACATTTTTGAAGTGATGTCTGTGTGTGTGTGTGTGTGTGTGTGTGTTTGAAAGTATGTGTGTGTGTGAAAGTATGTGAGTGTGTGTGTGTGTGAAAGTATGTGTGTGTGTGTGTGTGTGTGTGTGTGTGTGTGCGTGCGTGTGTGTGTGTGTGTGTGTCAGTGAGTCTGGGAAGACGATAACTGATGAACAAATGGACCGATTCGAACGAAATTTGGTACAAAAATTACAAACCGTAAACACTGGAAGCCTATAGTTTTTATACGCAATCGAATGTTCAGAACCCCCTTAAATTTTCGAGTGAAATTTTGAAAAAATCGCCAAAAAACCAAAACCTCTAAAAAAGTTACACAAATAGGCATTTCTTATGTAATTCTTCATTAGAAAACGATTGACATAAATTTTAGAACGCTAAAATGAACCATTCTCTATATATTGCACATTTAAAAAAAAATCGTCAAAAAGTCATATAAAATAAAAAAAAAATATTTCCTATTGAGAAACATGTTCACTTTTCATATGTAATACCATGCGATAAATTGGGTGCCATCATTCTCGTGGATCTAGCTTGTTCCATTCATGAAAAAAGATACTTTGAGTAATACTTTTGTATTTGAACGCCAATTCATCTCCTGTAAGAATAACTTATTGCTCGGTCCATAACGCTTGGCGAGATTTTGGCGACGAATTTGATGGATAATGTTGCCAAATTAACGAAAAACTCGCCAAATGGATAAAAATAACGCTAAATCAATGAAAATGACGACTAATTGACGAAAATTCAATATCTTGGAAAAAATATAAATATCTACTATAAAAATAATCTATTTTTTTTTCTGTAAAAGTAGTAAATTCATTGCATTATATAAAGAAAGTCATGTGCTGCCCACATCAGAATTTTATTATTTGATATCCTAATTTAAATGACCTTATTCATATGTTGGATATTGTTAATGATTTTTACATCTCCGTTAATTTTACTGTCGAGCATGAATCTAAATTTTTTTTAACGTTTTAAATGTACTTGTTTCACGTAATTCTTTCGGTTTTCTGACCTCTATCTATCGTAAATCCACTTTTACTAACACTTGTATTGCTGCCATTATTTTCATCCCATTTCGTCAAAAAAAGCTTCTTTCAGTACGTACTGCTTTCAATGTCTGTTCCTCTATTTCGTCTTTAAATAATGAAATTAGTCTTATCTTTAAACTAGGTCAGGATGCTGTTTACTCTTTTGATTTTGTTTATAAAAGAGTCTCAAATTCGCCGTAAATTTATTCAACCCAATTCTAAACTCATATCAATTAAGGACCGTATGCCGTTTAAAGCTATTTCTCCGTATCACCCAAAATTGTTTCGTCTTCTTATCCAATTTTGTACCGAGTTTAAATTTAAACCCGCTCACTCGACTGTAACCACTATGTTTAATCATATTCGCAATGATAAATTTAAGGATAAGGATACATTTAAAAGCCAAGCTGGGGTATATGTGGCACCCCTTCCTTCTCCTGATAATGATTTTAAGTTTTATATTGGTAGCACTGAACGCATGGTTGATATACGGTTAGCTGAACATACTTGGGACGTTAAAAATGGAAGATAGTCTATGGCTCTTGCTCAACTTGTAGTTAAAGATAATTTTCAGCCATTTTCAAAAAATATTTTCTATTGATTACCTGTAATAACCCCCGTTCTATTTTAATATATGAATCCTTGTTTATTTATTTATACCGTGCTTTTATCTGTAACTTTGATCCAGTGCATGTTTTAAATTATGCCTGGAGACCCGTTCTTGATTCCATGCGCGTTAAGCCTTTACAATGTTACCTCTGATTTTAAAATTAATTGCTTAATACATTCCATGCTTGATATAGAACTTGACAATTTGTCCTTCTAATTTTGCATTATGAACGCCTTCAATTTAAATTTCTTCCTCATTTTTACTTTCCCTGCAATACAGGGTAATGTATAGGGAAAGTATTGGAATCATGTCGAAAATCGCAATTCGAGTTTTCGACGGATCTACACGTTTCGAGACCTCTAGAACACGACAAAAACTATTTTTAGCGTGACGTCTGTGTGTGTGTCTGTGTGGCTGTCTGTCTGTCTGTTCAGAGTTTGTATTCACTCTAACTAAAAAACTAATTGACCGAATTTTATAAAATTTGGTAGGTAAGTCATTTGTGGGCGAATCTGGTACTGATTAGTTTTGGGAATGATTTGGAATAAAAGAACCCGCCGTTTTTAGTGAAAGGGCCCGCAAAAGCTTGTATCCACTCTAGCTAAATATCTGATAGACCTAATTTCACAAAATTTGGTAGATAAGTCGCTTATGGGTCACCCTGGTGCTGATTAAATGTTGGTACGATTCGAAAAAAAATAAACTGCCTTTTTTTTGCAAAATGGCCCGCAAAAATCGACAAAATCTGAAATAAAAAACTACGTATGCTGAAATATATCCATTAAATGCTTGTTTAATACGTACTTTTTAACGAAGAAAAGAATACGACCAACCCCATTACAGAAGGACTAGCCGTTCTCGAGATATTTTAGTTTTTTCGTATTTTTTCTACGCCATCTTTGAAAATAAGTCCTGTTACGAAACGAGAACGAAAATTGAATTGTATACTATTCGATATAAAAGAACCCGCCCTTTTTTGCGAAATGGCCCGCAAATGTTTGTATCCACTCTAGTTGAAAATCTATTGGACCGAATTTCACAAAATTTGGTAGATAAGTGACTTGTGGGTCATCTTGGTGTTGATTAGATTTTGGTGTGATTCAGAAAAAAAGAACCTGCCTTTTTTTTTGCAAAGTGGCCCGCAAAATTACGCACGTAAATTTTAGTGAAGAAAATAATAAGATCAATACCATTACACTAGGACTAGCCTTTCTCAAGATATTTTCGTTTTTTCGTTTTTTCTCTATGCCCACCTTTTAAAATGAGTCCAGTTACCAAATGAGAACGAAAATTGAATTAATAGTGAATTAAATTTAATAAAAATAAAGATATTGTGTATATAAGTCTGCAGGGAAAGTCATGTGCTGCCCACACATCAGATTTTTTACTTTCCCTGCATTACATGGTAATGTATAGGGAAAGTATTGGAGCATGCCGAAAATCGCTCAAGTTTTCGACTCGAGTTTTCGACGGATCTACACGTTTCGAGACCTGTAGAATACGAAAAATCTACTTTTAGCGTGACGTCTATGTGTGTGTCTGTATGTGCAGATTTTGTATTCAGTCTAACTCAAAAACTAATGGACCGAGATTCATAAAATGTGGTAGGTGAGTCACTTGTGGGCGATTCTGGTGTTGATTAGATTTGGGTACGATTCGGGATAAAAGAATCCGCCTTTTTTACGAAATGGCCCGCACAAGCTTGTATCCACTCTAGCTGAAAAACTAATGGACCGAATTTTACAAAATTCGGTAGATAAGTCACTTGTGAGACACCCTGGTGCTGATTAGAATTTAGAACGATTCGGAAAAAATAACCTGCCTTTTTGTGCAAAATGGCCCGCAAAAATTGCCAAACTATAAAATAAAGAACTACGCATGCTCAAATATATCCATTTTATGCTTGTTTAATACGTAAATTTTAACGAAGAAAATAATAAGAGCAACCACAGTACACTAGGACTAGCTGGTCTCAAAATATTTTAGTTTTTTCGCATTTTCTCAATGCCATCTTTGAAAATAAGTCCAGTTATCAAATGAGAACGAAAATTTAATTAAAAGTGAATTATATTTAATTAAAATAAAGAGAACGTGAATATAAGTCTGCAGGGAAAGTCATGTGCTGCCCACATCAGCTTTTTTTTTAATTATTGATGACTTATTGTGTTTGTTGTATTGATGCCGATTTGAAATATGCAAATTTCGCTTACCAGTATGGATAGTATTTAAGCTTGTTGGTACGATTTTCATATAATGCCATTGAAGAAGGGTATTAGGATGGTCGAAAGCGCTCTGGCTTTTAATCTATGTGTACGTCTATAGGATGTTTATTAAATGATTTTTAAAGTCTAAATATTTTGTCTTTATTTATTTAAATCAACTTATAATTATGACGTATTACCGTTCTAAGTATTCTATCATGCGTTCTGCCTTGAGATATTTGCAAGGTAGTTGGGGTTTAATTTAATTTACAATCAAATTTTTGCATTTATATTTTGTCTGCTTGTATTTTGATCATTTGTCCATTATTTTATTTTATCGTAAACATTGATCCTGGTTTTGTTAAAGGGCAATCGGACAATTTGTCTATGATTCTACTGTGATGGTGCTCTATTTCAGAAACAATAAATATTTTGTGACAGCTGAAACTCGAGGTGTAAACTTGATATTCCTTTCTTGAAAGTTTGTTATTATTATTATTATTACTATTATTATTATTATTATATTATTATTGTTATTATTATGTGAATAACATCTACGCGTTTGGGGTATCTGTGGTGGACATCGGAGCATTACGAAAAATGCAAGCCCGTCACTAATTTCTCCGAACCTAATTGATAAAAATTTAGTATTTTTTCTTGTTTTGTTGGTCCAGATTATGAATACATAAAATAATTTTAATAGTTTGATTAATTTAGAAAACACTTTAAAGATCTGTCCAAGCGAATGATTTTTAAATTTTTCCAACTTTCTCTCAAACTTAAAAAAATAGATATAAATAGTAAGCGACAAAAATATGTATTAGGGAATTTAGTTTTTGAATCTATGACTGGTCACATCCATCCCTTCCTTGAAGAGCGTGCAGAAATACAAAAAGAAAGAGTAAAAAGACGCAGGAACTTTCCGGATGATAGTTATTAAATGATGAATTTAATTGTAAAATATTAGCAAATACAGTTACAACAAAATGAATTAAAGTTTTGCAGAACTATAACATGACACTTCACGATGGCAAAATTTCAAGACTCTACCTTATTTTCGATGGAATTTAAATTTTACGCATTATGTAGCTGTGAAATAAAAGTTTTCGAAACGTTAATTTAATTTTTTTAATTTAACAAATAAATTTACGTAAAAAAGAATAGAAGATCTCTAGAGGCAAGACTTGACACTTCAATGATATATGTAGAGGATTGATCATAACCGAAAATCTATATTTTATCTTTAATTTTAATTTTAAGCAATACTTCGAAAAAGTGTAAAAATACGAAGTTTTCATCGAAACACCGTGATTTTTCGGGGAATATTTATAATAACGTTTCAAATTTATATGTCAAATTTCTATCTGAAATACTCGATTTTAGAAATCTGTGATATATATATATATATATATCTATGTATGTATCTATGTATGATGCATACATACATAGATACACGATTGCATTTGAATAGTATACAGTGGCGGCTCGTGAGCGAGGTGTAGAGGGAGGCGCTCATATATGTATTTATGTATAGATGGGGATATTTAAGTATAGAGGCATACTATAATATGTATTTATGTATATTATAGTATCCCTCCTCAGTTTGTGCCAACTACGTCTTTCAGACTTCGAGTTCGTCGTTTGTCCGGCACTGATAAATTAGTTCCGGCGTTACCTCCAAATAACTGTATACCAAATTATTATTTTACTTGCGCTGATATGCATTTGCAAGTTTCCTTAAAATGAATAAGAGCCTATTGTAACCATGGAAATTATTTGAAAGTATTTCTAAATAAATTTATATCAAATTTGTAAAAATTAAATACTCTCAGTCGTATGCATGTGCAGTATTTTTTTATGATTAGCGCAATTGTTTGTACACCCAAAATGCACACAATTTCTCTCAGGTACACAATATGGCTAATAGTTTTGTACCTGATCATCCTTGTAACCCAAACAGTAACATAATTAGAGAGCGAAAATCAACTAAATCTACGGCCGTTTATATGTAGAAACGGAATAACTATTTTCATACAAGTTTAAGAATGATTTTGGAATTTACAGAAAGTTCTTATGCATTATGGTTTTCTCTATTCGTCTTTAAAATGATATGAGCGAGTTCTGCCTGCTAGTAATCATTATATATAGCAATTGGTTTCTATAGCAATAAGCAGTTAGCTCGTTGCACGGATTCAACAAAAGTGGATCAAAGTTTAGAGTGAGCAGATCGAGTGGGTCCATTGTAGAGTAGAAAATACAGTGTGAAAATTGCATCAAAATCGGAGCAAGTGTCACTAAGATAGATAAAAATGTAAATATAAAAAAGAGGAGGGTCTCCCCTCTTCCACCACGGTTGTTTCATATTACATAATAACAGACGATGTTTGTGTGTCGACGTGTGTGTGTAAGGTCTGTAGCGGAAAATGTAAACATCGTACGGTCTTGAAATATCGTGCACGGATATTTAAGGAACCAAGGCGATGCATTTTTGTAAAACCGAAATATGAAATTGAGGCTACTTAAAGTAAAAGTTACGCCCAGAGGGTTGACATAATAAGGTTGTATATCTAAGTGATTGCCACCAGCAAAATCTAACTCGCTCAATTAGAAGGTGAAATAATAAATTTGGCGGGGGGGGGGCCTAACCTAACTGAAAGTTGCGCCCAGGGAGCTGACACAATAAATATGTATATCCAGTTCACATGTACAAATGGTGCCGGGACTATAGCCACCAACGGAATCAAAATGGCTCAATTAGGAGCAGAGATGTGAAATTAGAGGAGGACTACTTAAAGTAAAAATTGCGCCCAGGGGATTGATATGAAAGATATGTATATTCAAATGGTACAAAGAGTGTAGCTACCAGAAGATTCAAAATCGCTCAATTTAGGAACCGATAAGTAAAACCGTGCGGGCTAGTTAAACTAAAAGTGACGCTCAGAGGGGTTTGAATAAAACAATATGCATGTCCAGACGATACGCGTATAGATAGTGAAGAGACTATAGCTGCCAGTAGATTCAAAATCGCTTAATTAGGAAACGAGATGAGAAATTTTAGGACTACCTCAAGTGAAATTTACGCCTAGGGAGTATCGGATCAATATTGGACTTCAATGAAATTAGAAGCAAAACCAGGGGGATTGAATAGTCGCCGGTGAAGAGGGGGGGAGGGAGATTTTAAGGAAAACAACGTCAGATCAAAGAATCAAGTATCAGGTTGAAAATTAATTTTTAACTTCTTTAACAAATATTTATATTTTTTTTCAATCTTTAATGTTAAATAGCTGAAAAAGTAAGACAGCTGAGTAAATCAAGAGACCCACCCCCTCAGACAACACATTTCTGAAAGTGTCACTAAAAATATCCACGGGCATGCCACAAATACAATTCTCGTGACTTTTAAGAAATTAAGAAGTCAAACGCATTAAAATTCATCACAAACAAAGCATGGAACTACCCCAAATCAGAAATAATCCCCTTTCCGAAGGACAGACAGAACCACCCTACATCAGAAATGCCCCCCCCCCCCCCGTCCGGGCGCTTACGCAGCGAAATTAAACTGAGTGCTCCAAACAATGCATTTTTCTACCAAAAACGAAGAACGGAACCCCCAAAATACCATCAATAACCCCCACTTATTCAATGAAGTAAAAAGCACAAAATATATATCGAAACTTTTTTGAATTTCTATTTTCTATATCTAATACTACTAAACTATTTCTTCATGAACCAAAACTGAAAAAGCTAGGGGTCAATAGGATCAATAAAATAAATCAGAATTAGATACAGTAATTTATTTTCAAATATTTATTTAAACATCCAAATTTATTATTTTAAAAAGAAGCGAGAGCGAGAACACTCATTTATCAAGAAAAATTCGAGGCCAAATTAGCGAAACTCAGCCAATTCGAGTCAGTCGTTCACGGTATTCGAGTCTTCTTGGCTTCTTTAGAAGAGAGCCGCGATATAAGCCGCGGCTCAGATCAGATTGGAATATTGCAATGTCTGTTTTTTTAGCTGAAATTTCTATTGCCGTTGTATTCACATACCATTCTTTCTATTATCAGAGAATCGCTAACGGGACGCGGCTCTTATTAAAATCCCTCGTCTTTCCCTATAATGCAGTATTTTTCCCTATAAATGTAATCTAGTATGAAGAGGGGATGAGAGATTTTTTGAAAGTCAAAGCTTTAGTGCTGCCATCTAGTGACAAATTTTATCATTTATTTCCAATAATTCGACTTTTAGTTGAAAGAAATTTCAGATAATTTCCTTAAAAATTGTAATTAACCTATATAACTAAAGGAATTTGAAGTGCTTGATCAAGGGGGTCCGCGCGGCCCCGCGGCGCCCCTGAATAACCGCCCCTGATAGTATAGATAACATCTGAGGATACGGTATTGGTATGTAACCATTGTAAATTCCTTTTATGTAGTGCTGCCGCCTAGCGGTAATTATAAGAAACAATATAGCTCCATGAAATGTCAAAAGATGGCAGCACTACATCTAATAAATCGGAGTCTTTTTCCGTCGGAAATCTAGTATAGTAGAATTGAAATTTTACCAGGATTTATAATTTAAGCAAAGCGCATATACCAGTTACAACGATACTGAATTGTTTTATGCACTACAGGTTTTATACAATTTATTTCAGTAATCGAACTTTTTTTTGCTAAGGGAGCTATATAAAGCATTATATTCTACATTTTATGCCAATAACTATGTATTGAAATTGTTTTATTAAAATTATTTATTAGATTTAAAGTAATTTTCCATTTTGAGGTACTTATCTAGCATTAATAGTTAAAAAAAATTATAAGCCAGTTCATTTTTTTTAAACATTCTAGTACATATGGCGTGGCAGATTCAGAACTATATGACAAGGTGGCATGATATACCGTCGCTCAATGAAATGTTCACTTGTAGGTGAAGTTCAGTATAGTAACAAAAAAAAATGTGTCTCTTTTAAACTTTTATCGTTAAATTAGTGAACTTATTATAAAAATCTGATGTGATCAGCACATGACTTTCCTTATATAATGAATGAATTTACTTCTTTTACAGTGAAAACATGATGTATAAGATCGGTGGTACTATGTTTATAATGTTAAATTGTACCTTTTGCACTTTTCCGTATGACACCATGTAAAACTATTTCGAAGTTCTCAATTAACTTATATTTCACGCAACCAATTATCAATATTGATACCATCCTCAATAAACAATATAGTCCACATATTAAAATATTTTAATAATAAATTCAACAATTTGGCGTTATTTTTGCAATTTTGACGATGTTTTCGTCAATTTGGGGCTAAATATTACCACATTGGCGATAATTTACTGCATTATTTGCTAAATATATCGCCAAATGTAACAGACAAACTGAGAGAGAAGCATTTCTTATATACTAGAAGGTTTGCCCCGTCACATGATTGATTTCAAAATTTTTAAAGCAATACCTCCCATTTGGCGTCATTTTTATCAATTTGGCTATATTTTTAACACTCTTGGAATGTTTTCGTCAATTTAGCAAAATTTTGAAAAGTCGACAAGCTGGCAACATATCGCCAAATTCGTCGCCAATCTTTCGCTAAGCGGAACGGACGAACGGACAAATGGGTATAGTAGATTCATATGTTCTTTCCAAGATTAACATTTAGTCGTCATTTGCATTGATTTAGAGTAATTTTTATCAATTTGACGACATTGTTATCAGTTTGGCTACATTTTTGTCAATTTGGCGATATTTAAAAAGTCATCAATTTAGCGATACACCGCTGAATTTTTCGCCAAACTTTAGCCAAGCGTTATGGCTGGAGAAATAGGTTATTCTTATAATAGATAAATGACTATAGACGTCCAAATACAAAACTATTACCCAAAGTATCTTCACTCGTGAATGGAGCGAGCTACATCCACGAAAATGATATTAACAAATTTATCGTATAATATTACATATGAAAAGTGAACATATTTTGCAATAGATAATATATATATATTTTTAATTTTATATGATGTTTTGGTAAATTTAATTGAAAAATGTGCAATGAGAGCGGTTTATGCTAGCTTTATATCGATTGCTTTGTAATAAAAATTACATAAGTAGTGATTATTTACGTAACTTTATTGACGGTTTTAATTTTTTGATGATTTATTCAAAATTTCATTCGAAAATTTGGGGGTCTTCTGAACATCCCATTCCGATTAAAAACAATAGGCTTCCAGTATTCACGGATTGTAATTTTTGTTCCAAATTTCATTCAAATCGCTCTATTCGTTCGTGAGATGTAGTCTATATATCGTCTATACACACACACATCATTTCAAAAATATTTTATTCGTGTTCAAGAATGCTTGAAACGTGATCCTCGTCGAAAACTCGAATTCGAATATTCGACCCCGTCACAATACTTTCCTTATACATTATGCTATGTACTATATCAGAAAAGTAAAAATCGTGAGTCATGCAAAAAAAATTGTATTAATGCAGTATGGTCACATAACATTTAATAATACATTTTCTTAATGGAATTTTTTACGTAACATTTCTGGCTAATATGTACATTAAAAATATATCGCATTAATATTTGCCACAATATATTTATTGATGTTAATGAATGTCAGACTACGAAATTTTTTCTAAATCACATTTTTAACCTCAATTATAATATAATTCGTATCATTAAATTAACAAAAATGTTCCACAGAGGATGTTAAATAATTTTAAAGACTACGAATACATAACATTATAGAAGGAAATTCGTAAGCCCTCTTTGGCGGTTCCAATTTTTCAGATTTATGTAGCCAAAATTCCATGTGGTCTCTGTCGCATCGGCTTGTCAAGAACAACAATCCTTTCAAATAAGTAATTGTATTGTATATTTTTAACACATTCCAACATAGTTGAAAAGTGTTTATAACTTTTGTCATTCTGTCTGTCTGTCCGTCTGTCCGTTCGCACGATAACTGCCGTAAAAATGACTTTAACAAAATGAAATTTTAGTATGTTTTTGAACCGCTCTGTGGGACATATGGGAATAAAAATAAATATTATCACCCAATTTAGTATCGTATTTAATCCGGGTAAAAAAAATTAACTACAAACTCTATGGGACCTAATTTTTCAAACATTTTTTTAATCGAAGTTAAATATTATAAATTGTTTCCAAACTCTTAAGAAATATTCAAATTATCACATAAAAGGTGGAAAAAAAATTTCATCAACATGTGGTAGGTAGTTTTTTAAATAAAAACTGACATAATAATTACACCCATGATATATGAAGAGATCACGTGACTCATTGTAAAATTAAATATGGCATCTATTTTTTTTCATGTATAAAGATCGGGATATTTAAGCATCTTCTAAATTTATACTTAGCGTTGCATCTCTCTTAAAATCGCTTGAATTTTGCATATTATCTGTGTACAATGTGCGTATTATCGCAATTACAACATTTTTTATTTGAAATAATCACTAAACTTTGATTATTTCTACAACGACGCTTAATTTTAACTTATGCAGAATGTAAACAAATCAAGCGATTGTGCGGTGAGTTGCATAAGAGTTGCTGAATATTTTCATGCAAAATTATTTAGCTCTGAAGTTTGGAATATAAGTGATATGAATAAAATATTCATTGATTTTACATAGAGAAGCAGACGATTTATATTTCTATGAGGTTTTAAGTTTTCAAGTATAATAAATTACTGTAGTACTGCGATAATTAAAATAATATATCAACTTTGAATGTATCACATTTTAGAGATGCTTAAATAAAATTGTATTTCAGTTGGAAAGTGTTTCATAATCAATGCTTATGTATAATTGATCTCTCTTGTTCAGTTTATCTTTTAGATTCTTAAAACATATTGCTTAATAATTGCATGATTTCTATAAAATTAGCTTTTACTGTTATTTGTTTTTGTTGTTGTTTTAGATATCATAGATTTAATAATTAACGTGCACATATTTGTTTTTAAACAACAATTTTTCTTTCTTCACTTTATATACATACTACTTTTAAATTTGAAGAATCATTTAAACATAATTGAAATATACTTGAGAGAAACCAATAGGGTCCCAAAATTAAAATTTCCCCAGAGAAAGAAAATATACTTCGAAGCACTTAACTTCGAAGCATATACTTCGAAAATATACTTAAACCCAGAAACATTTGTACATTTCCCAATAAAAAAAATATATTTTTTAATTTGATTTAATTCTTACTATTTCCACTTGAATAAATCTGGGCAACTAATTATTTAATTAATTCTCTATCTCAATTGAGCAATATAGGCTTTTCTCAGTATATATTTTCTTGTATCTTCAATAGCTTCTCATTTGGTAGTTTGTTTCCCTTTACGACTTGCCGTATTTAAATAACCTATCAAAGAAGCAATGTCAATATAATCGTAATATCATTTCCAGATTTTTGAAAAAAAATTCAGTGGAGTGCTCTGTAAATGTTTCTAATTTCTTCGTCCTATTCTTTTGGGGCTCTTATGTTGAAGGCCCAGACCACACGACCAACCCAGGGGGGTTTGGGGCTCTTATGTGTCGTTTTTGTGTCGTTTTTACATATTTTTCGTCTTGTAGAGATTAATATAGTCTTGTCCAGACTTGACTTATCGTGAGATATTCCTGTTGTGTTTTGGCTCATACATATCTTGTGTGTTACTTCTTTTTTCGAATTGACTGCACTGTTCTTTATGCTACTTTCTAATTGGCTCTCTCTTAATCCAGGTCTTGGATATGTAACCACCTCTTCTTCTTACTTTTGCACCCATTATTCTTTTGGACTTTGGATTTGTTGGCCCTCTTGCACTGACGAAGGGAATTCAACGTACCCTTGAAATAATTGTATGCTACATTATTGTGTTATGTGTGCTTATATATGTTTCTAAAGTTTTCTTTACCTAACGCTGTTTTTAGAGCTTAATTATGAAATTTCATAAATATAATTAAACTTAAATATTCATAATACCGGCTTTGCAGTTGTAGTCAGCTATTTATTAACGTATTTTTCTGCATTTTTAAATATCGTGATAGTTTATGAAAGGTCAGTTATTATGAAGCCGAATATGATGTATTTATACAAAAAATAATTCAATTAATGATAAATATGAGTTCTTTATAAAATTAATAAGAGTCACCTAAATTAAAGATATGGCTGTGATATATCACCTAGTACGTTGCTAAGGCCCATGTAACATATATTTCCTAATTTTACATTCTTTGAAGTAATGCAAGAAAGTCCTATAAACAGCATCATACATTTATGCATGGGTTGTTCAACGGTCCACTTACCCAATCTAACAAATAATTGTTGCTAAATCAAGTAAACAAATGACAAATCTTAGAACCAAATCCAAAAGTCACTTTATTAAACAATCATCCTACAGACGTACATCAAATACAGCCAAAGCGCTTCCGAACATCCTCGTGTTCATCTTCAGTGGCGATATAATTAAAAACAGATGCCAACATGCTTAAATACAATCCATTGCCGTTAAGTGAAATTTGCATATCTTGAAAATTGTCAACCGTACAAAATGGTGAATTATAAAACAGATATAAATTATAAAAAATATAAATCTCAAAGATAAATATCTTAAAAAACGGTTTAACGGCATAAAATATTTTAGAACAATATTATAAATTAAGGTAACTATGCAAAGGTTTAACTTGCACAGAATAATTATATCGCCACTGAAGATGAACACAAGGATGTTCAAAAGCGCTTTGGTTATATTTGATGTACGTCTGTAGGATGATTGTTTAATAAAGTGACTTTTGGATCTGGTTTTAAGATTTGTCATTCGTTTAGTTGATTTAGTGATTTGGAAATTTTGACGTGTCGCCACTCCTGATATAAATATTTGTTGTTTTTAGGGCTTAGGTGTGAATTTTCCAAACAATTATGGAACTTGAATATTCATAATACTTTCACTATAATCGTAATAGGATATGTATTAAAGTATTTTTTGCGTTAGTAAATATTTTGATAGCGTAAGAAAAGACAATTATTATGAAGTTGAATATGACAAATTCATTCAAACAACGATAATTACGAGTCCTTTTTAAAATTAATAAGAGTCACCTAAAACAAAGGTATGGCGAAGCACTTAGTACTTCATTTAAACCCCATTTAACCAATATTTCAGCATTTTACAGGCTTTGAAATAACGCGGAAAAGCCCTGAAAACAGCATTAGGCAATTAGGCAAGGAATATTTGTTTAATATTCCACTTCCCTAACATAAAAGCATCAATATAAGATTCTAATATTGTTCTTAAGGTTTTTTTGCTATTTCACGCATGAAATTTCATAACAATTATTAAACTCAAATATCCATAATAATAGCACTATAGTTGTAGTAGGCTATGTATTAAAATATTTTCTGCGTTTTTAAATCTATGATAGTTTAAAATAGGTCAATTATAATACAGATCGGATATGACGTACGAGACCATTTCTAAATTAATAAGAGTCACGTAAAACAAAGATATTGCTGTGACATATCACCTAATATGCTACATAGACCAATGCTAACAATATTTGAATATAATACAGACTTTGAAATAACGCAAATACGCCTTGTAAACAGCATTAGGCATTTAAGCAAGGGTTTTTTAACATTCTACTTCCCCAGCCTAAGAACCTAATTGGCTAACGTAGTTTAAAGAGTTTTGATATGAAATTCCATAACTATTATTAAACTTGAATATTCATAATATAGGCTCAATAATTATAGAAGATAATTTATTAAAATATTTTCTACGTTTGTAAATTCTTTGATAGTTTAAGAAAGGTCAATTATCATGAATTTGAATATGACGTATCTATTCAAATAATGATAAATATGAGTCGCATTTGAAACTAAAAAGAGTCGCCTATAATAAAGATATGCTTGTAACATAGCACCTAGTATGTTACTGAGTCCCATGAAAATAATATTTCAGTACTTTAAAGGCTTTGAAATAACGCAAAAAAGCCCTGAAAACAGTATCAGGAATTTTGGCAAGGATTTTTTAACATTCCACTTCCCCAACATAACAGCCTCATATTCTAAATGTTGTTTTTAGGGCTTGGGTAAGAAATTTCATAACAATTATTAAACTTAAATGTTCATAATACTAACATTATAGTTGTTGTAGGCTTTGTATTCAAGGTTTTTTTGCGTTCTCTTGATGATTTAAATCTCTTGATAGTTTAGTATAGACCAATTATCATGAAGTTGAATATGACAAATCCATTCAACAATGATTAATATGGGTCCTTTTCAAAATAAGAATTACTAAAATAAAGATATGGCTGTTTCATACCAAGTGGTACGTTACAAAGACCCATGCAACCAATATTTCAGTATATTACAGCCTTTGAAATTATACAAAAAAGCAGCACTAGACATTTAGACAAGAATTTTTGAACTAATTATTCAACTTTGATTTTAGTGCTTGGGTATGAAATACCATAACTATTATTAAACTGAAATATTCATAATACTAGCACTATAGTTGTAGTAAGCTATATATTAAAGAATTTTCTACGTTTTTAAATATCTTGATAGTTCAAAATTGGTCAATTATATAATTTAGGGCTTGAGTATGAACTTCTCTATTATTAAAC
Organism: Amaurobius ferox; assembly: GCA_951213105.1. Taxonomy (NCBI): domain Eukaryota; kingdom Metazoa; phylum Arthropoda; class Arachnida; order Araneae; family Amaurobiidae; genus Amaurobius; species Amaurobius ferox. The sequence continues at coordinate 124,563,460 of OX578151.1, forward strand.
TTAAATATTTTTAATAGTGGGTATAAAGTTGAAATAAACTACTTTTAAGCATATTTTTTTGCACTTTTTGTTACCTCTTGATAGTTTGGGAAAGTCACATTTTATGCGAACCTAAATATGTTCTTCCCATATTGATATATATGAAACCTTTAACAGAAAACACTAGAAACGAAGACATGCTTTTGTTCTGAATAAAGAGATCTAAAACAATATTTATGTTCCAGTTATGTGATAAAATTGGAAAGATAACATAAGCACTATGATGTATAAAAATTAAAATTGCATTTTTCAATATCAATCAGACATATAGAAAGCATTTTTGCTTGTATACAACTTTTACAATATGAGAGCATGACATAGTTCTTACATATTCTGTCCTCACTCCCTACTTGTACTTTTAAAACCAACATTTAGTAAATTCACAAGAGTTGTTGACTACTAGTTCATCCATTGCATGATATCTTTATATCATAAAAGCAAAATATTTGATATATTATCTTCAGATCATTTCATAAATAAGTTCATTTTTAAGCCTGCACGAAAACATTCGAGTACAATTGCATTTCACAACTTATTCTTACTCGAAATCTCTATTTTTGAAATGCATTTTACTAGAAGTTCTTTCATCCCTGTGTTCTTCCCTTGAAGATCTTTCGAAGGACGTACTTGGCATTTCTGGATCAGAGTTGATTCTCTCTGGATATGATTTTGGGCGCCTGGACGCCTGGACTTTCGGTATCATCTTATCATCAGAGAATTCTCTGCGGTACTCACCACTGTCCCTTCGCGATCTTGTCGGTTTTCTTTCGCTGACGTTTGTCTCAATATCTCTGTCAGGATCCAGCTGTCTGCGACTAAGTTTTGTCTGAAAAGAAATAATGAATGTCATGAGAAGAAAGAGGTATAGAAAAATTAGAAATAATCTGCTTATATTGAAGAGTCCACTTCGATAATAAGAGTTTGCAATAAGAGCGTTCTTCATTATATTATTTATCGAGGTGTAGTTTATTGCAAGTCAGCGTTTTAAGACGTCGATCCCCTTCTAGATTACGGTGATAGCTTGGAAACATATTTATAAGGAATTCAGATGTTCCTGGAATTCAGATGTTTAACTTCAAACAGCATACGATTGATCACCTTGCACGAACTGTTATCTTTTACTTTTTTGCACGACGTTTGATCAGTTTACACGTTTGTAGAACACGAGTTATTTAATAGTGACGTTTTTCAAAATATTATTTACTATGTAGAAACAATGATAGTTTCTAAATCAATGATAGTATAATCTGTATACATGATGTTTCAAAAGATTGCGGCACTAAATATATTTCGAACGATTGATCGTAGACTCATAGTTTCCATTTAACAAATGCTTCAAATAAGGTAGGCTCTCTGACTACGACAGTTTTGATCAAGTGACACGTTTTAGTAGAAAAACACATTATTTAATTTTTATACGTGCTCTCTATAAAATAAGTCCTAATTAAAAAATTATTCCTTATTTATTTTTAAAAATCCCTTTTCTCTATCATGCAAAAAATCCCTCTTCTCCATTATACAAAAAAAATCCTTTTCTCTATCATGCAAAAAATCCCTCTTCTCTATTATACAAAAAAAAATCCTTTTCTCTATTATGCAAAAAATTCCTTTTCTATATTATGCAAAATATCACTTTGAAAAAATCCCTTTTCTCTATTATGGAAAAAATCCCTTTGAAATACAAAATTCCTTTACTCTATTATACAAATATTGGCCGAGAAAATATTGCTAAGTTATCGGATATAAACCACTTTGACCCGATCAAAAGAAACGACGAAAACCATGGAATTCACGGGTCGTACAAAATTCGAATTTAGTTATATAAAAATGCCACATTCGAAAACTTTTATGTGTCTGTGTCAAACAGTTTAATATAGTCACCAATTATCCATCGAAAACTTTAGTTAATGATATATCGTGTAATTTTGATCGGATGACAGTAAAACTGTCTTGTTTCGCTAATTGAGCTATGGAAAATATTTTTATAATAGAAATTTTTTTAGCAGGCACATATAATAAGTTATATTTTGGCACATTTATTACTAAAAGTTGTCACTTGATCAAAATTTGAATAATTGTGATTAAATAATTTATAATAGAATTTTTTTTAGCGGGAACGTATAACAAGTTATATTTAGCATATTTTTTATTAAAAGTTGTCACTTGATCAAAATTTTCACAATTGTGAAAAAATATTTTATAATAGAATTTTTTTTAGCGGGCACGTATAACAAGTAACATTTTGCACTCTTTTTACTAAAAGTTGTGACTGGATCAAAATGTGCACAATTGTGATTAAAAATTGTATAATAGAATTTTCTTTAGCTGTAACGTATAACAAGTTATATTTCGCACATTTTTACTAAAAGTTGTCACTTGATCAAAATTTGCATAATTGTGATTAAATATTTTCATGATAGAATTTTTTTAAAGAGGGCACGTATGATAAGTTATATTTTGCACATTTTTTACTAAAAGTTGTCGTTTGATCAAAATTTGAATAATTATAATTAAAGATTTTATAATAGAATTTTTTAGCGGGCACGTATAACAAGTTATGTGAGTATTTTGCACATTTTTACTAAAAGTTGTCACTTGATCACAATTTGCATAATCTACTTTAATTAAAACATTTCTAAAATTGAAATCATCAATGGGTGTACTGCCAACCTTTCAATCGACATTAAAACGTGCAATCGTTTTTAAATACCCTGAAAATTTGAAGCACAAAATGCATGCATAAGATATAGAAGTGATCCGCAATGACAAAAATCAGCTAAAAAGAAACAAGAAAAATCAATCATGCATAAGCATTAATTATGAAACACTTTCCAACTGAAATGCAATTTCATTTAAAAATTTCTAAAATGTGATACATTCAACGGTGATATCTTTTACATTATCACAGTACTGCAGTAATTTATTATATTTAAATATTTAAAACTGTATCAAAATATAAATCATCTAATTCTCTATGCAAAATCAATGAATATTTTATTCATATAAATTGTATTTCAGACTCCAGAGCTAAATAATTTTGTGTGAAAAAAATTCAGCAATTCTTATGTAACTCACCTTACAATCGCTTGAGATATTTGCATTCTGCATATATTAAAATTAGGCTTCGTTGAAAAAATAATAAAAGTTTAGGGATCATTTAAAATCACAACGCTTGTAATTGCATAGGCGCGGAATTTAGATACACAGATAATACACAGATACACAAATAATATATATGTGTGTGTGTGTGTATGTATTAAAGTATTGGAATTGTGCCGAAGATCGGAACTCGAATTTTCGAAGGATCTACACGTTTTGAGACTTCTAGAACACGAAAAAACTATTTTTAGTAAGATGTCTGTGTGTGTAAGGGTGTATCTGTGAATGTTTCTGTTTGTCTGTGAGGATATTACATCCACTCTAATTCAAAAAATAATGGACCGAATTTCATAATATTTGGTAGGTATGTTTTTTGTGGGAAATCCTGATGTTCATTAGATTATAGTACGATTCGTAATAAAAGAATCTGCCTTCTTTGCGAAATGGCCGGCAGAAATTGCCTTTATCCACTCTAGCTAAAAACTAATGGAACAAATTTAACAAAATTTGGTGTATAATATTTCAATAACCTACATGTGATTTATATACCAAATTTAACAAAATTTGGTATATAAATCATTTGTAGGTTACTCTAGTACGATTCGGGAAAAAGGAACGGGCTATTTTTGCGAAATGGCCCGCAAAAATCGTTAAATATAAAAATAAAAGACTACGTGTGCTCAATTATATCAATTAAATTCCTATTTTATACGTGATTTTTGACAACAAAAAGAATAAGACTAACCCCATTACTCTAGGACTAGCCGTTCTTGAGTATATAATATATATATATATAATCGAAAAAAATATATAATCTATATTTAAAGATCCACTAAATTTTTGTAGAATAAAATGTTCAACAAATTTAAGCTGTGTACCAAATTTTAACTCTCTAGGACGTAGGAAAGTGCATTAAAAATGCCATCAAATAAGTATATCATGAAGAGTTATATAAAATTAAAAAAAAATTTTAAAAATTGTTATCTACCAAATTTATTTTAAAATTTGAAGCCTCACTCATATACAAGAGGACTAAACTCTTGGAAAGATATTTAATATATAATATATCTCTTATTTCTTTCTGAAGGATATCCCAAAAGTCAGAATTTAATTGAATTTGTTTTTTTCCCTATATTAAATAATTTTTAATTAAAAAACTACTTAACATATTTTACTGAAATTTTTTTATATATATTTTATGGGATAATGTAAATATTTCCTAAAAATTTCGAAGCAATTTGTAAATTTTAAATTTGCTTAAAAAATGTTTGAAAAATTAGGTCCCATAGGTATTTCATTTATTCAACCCGAGTTCAATAAAAAACTAATTATGTGATATTATTTATTTATATTCTTGTAGGTCCCACAGACCGTCTGAAAAACATACTAAAATTTCATTTTGATAAAGTAATTCTAACGGCAGTTATCGTGCTAACGGACAGACAGACAGACAGACAGAATGAACAAAGTTATAAAAACTTTTCAACTATGTTGTAAAGTGTTAAAAAATCGCCGGCTTGAATTATCTGTTGCCAGTTTGAAATTGTTAATTATTTTAGTATAAATTTTAAAAGAATAACATATAAACGAAAGTTTATGAGATAAAATATTTTTTCTGTGTATTTTACTAATTACGTCAGAAGTTGGCAGTAAAATAATTAAGAAGCTGTATTAGAGAGTTCAAACCCCTAAATTGAAAATGTTTCATCAAATCTTCCCTATGATGACATTTTAAATTTGAATATACCGCTTAATTTATACGAAAATCCCCTCAAATTGCTCCTATTAAAAGTTATCCACTGCAAGTGAACTCCTGAAACATGGAATATGAGTACTTGTAAAAGCAGTCGATGCAGTTTTGAATATATTTTGAAAATGTTACTTATCTTTATCGTAACACTGGTATCTTTACTTAATACTGGTATCTTGACCTATCTCAATACTGGTATCTTTACTTATCTTAATACTGGTATCTTTACTTATCTCAATATTGGTATCTTTACTTATCTTAATACTGGTATTTTTATTTGTCTCAATATTATCTTAAAACTGGTATCTTTACTTATCTTCACCCTGGTATCTTTATTTATCTTCACCCTGGTATCTTAACTTATTATAATACTGGTATCTTTACTTATCTTAATACTGGTATCTTTACTTATCTTCACTCTGGTATCTTAACTTATTTTAAAACTATTAATTTTTTATTCTATAGTACTTAATGAACGGTCCGATTAATAGTGTTTCATTTAGTTAACAAAAAAGTAAGCTTATTGGGTGCGCTATGCTCTTCTGTGTGAGAGTTTCTGCATTTGTGATTTTTATCTTTAATAGTTTATGTATATTGATTTCTATGGTTTTAATAGTTCAAATAATTCCATTGTATAAAGTATTGCCCGTACTTTTTACTTTATGGATTTTTCCTATTCGGTGCTTAAATTGGTCTAGTCGACTGTCTATGAATGCTACCGGCTTCTAGGAGTGTTGCCGCGGCTCCAAAGCATGCTTTAACCGGGGAGTTGGGGTCACAATCCCTCCACAGCCTCTTTTTGGTACTGCCCAATAAATTTCATTTCTTTGATTCTGTTTGGATACCTTATATATAGGGTGTCCAGAAAGTTCCGGAACGGCGCAATATCTCGAGAAATACACTTCGGATCAAAAAATAAAAAACACGTATTCAATATTTTTAGAAAAGCTATCCAATGATCTCAAAACTGACCCCCCTCCCCTCGGAGGGTCTTTGAAATTTTCAATGGGAACCCCCAGTTTTTAATGCGGATTTGGATTCTTCAGAAAAAATTACATATATTTAACCTACAATTTTTGATTTTTGCTCCCACAAACGGCGCTATAATCGAGAAAAACGGAAGTGGGGCACTAACGTTTAAAAGTTACAGAAAAAGCACCCTGATCATGAGAGGCAAGGGGAGTTACAGACAAAAGCACCCTGATCATGAGAGGCAAGGGGACTCATGTTAATCAAGCACCCCGAAGGGAACAGAAAACTACTACGACATCTACTACGACTACATATACATCGTTGTTCCTGGGTAGTGCTAAAAGTAGTTTTGAACCGTTTTCTAAACTTTCCGTTTTCTAAGTCAACAGTTGTCGCTGAAGGGAACGGCTAGCGGGGGGAGGGGGATCAATTTTAGCATTATTGGATAGTTTTTTTGAAAATATTGAACACGTAATTTTTTATTTTTCTATCCGAAATGTATTTCCCGAGACATTCCCATTTTTAAACGTTTGTGCCCTACTTCCGTTTTTCTCGATTATAGCGTTATTGGGGGAGCAAAAATCAAAAATCGTAGATCATATGTATTCAATTTTTTCTGGAGAATCCAAATCTGCAATAAAATATGGGGTTCCCATTGAAAATTTCAAAGTTGCCCAAGTTAATTTTGGTATCATTGCATAGCTTCTCTAAAAATATTGAATACATGTTCTTTTATTTTTTGATCCGAAGTGTATTTCTCGAGATTTTGCGCCGTTTCGGAACTTTCTAAACACCCTGTATATATATATATATATATAAATAAATAAATACAATCCCAAAAAGTATGAAATTCAAGAAAGAGAAAGGCGCAAATTGCCGCACTATCAGAGTCTCGAAATATAAGATTTAAAATGAAAAAAGAAAATATATAGGTGGAATGATTGTGTTTACAGGATTGCAGCTTCTAACAGGGGCTAGCTTCTAACCAGTAAATAGGGGTCGCAATCCCCTTTGACCTTTCTGCAACCCTGTAAACACAATCATTCCACCTATATATTTTCTGTTTTCATTTTAAATCTTATATATATATATATATATATATATATATATATATATATATATATATAAATTGCGGCTTTTCTGATACTTTGCCGAAATTTTCAGCAAAATAGCTGGAAAAAATGAGCAAAGCTGGCGAAATGTTTTGCAGAAAAGTTTTATTCTAGTAGATGAAATGTTAAATCATACCTTTTCTATTGGAATACTCATTTGTCTGCGTGTTTCATATCCATCTTCTTTATTTTTCTTGAATCTGCAATAAATGTAAATGATTTAATTCTCATTATCAGCGTTATCTAGCCTGGGAAACATGAACAGCATTTCGCAATGGAGTATGCGAACGAATTTACGCGATGTTTCCAAAACATGATTAATTTTTAATTGAAACGACGGACTGAATATAAATTTTTAATTGCGCAAGCTGATGATGTTGTGAACATTTTGAGATTAATTGGTAGTAATTAATTATTTCATCCAGCGATATTTTTAGAGCAACATCAAGCGTTCGCAGTGGGTGCGACAGCCCAGTGGTTAGCTCGCGGGAAGTTCCGGACGTCCCGAATTTGATTTCCGCCTCTTCCCAAACTGTCGTCGTGTTCACGCGAAATACGATCACGTTAAACATGTGAATCATTATGTCCTTCAGTGAGATTGGTGGTATTGGAAGGTGGGTACGGTACCTGTGAATGCCATCCCCACTGTGTTCCGGTCTAAATTGTGCAGCATTTCCCGGTCGTCCAAACAGATACCTTACACCATCGGGGAAGTCAGACTGTCTGGGTTGAAGAAGAAGCAGTGTTCGCAGTAAATTTTCCAAAATAAATATTTTAGATTTTACTCATTTCCTCAATTAAAAAGAAAATCGATAATTATTTCAAAATAATATTCAATATATATACTTTTACTACGGATGCCATCTAGTCAATATTCTTGTAATGGTTACATGAATACAAAATAATTAGGCAGTCATACGTATCACAGTATTTCTCAAGTTAGTTTATTCCAAAATACAATAATATCTCTATAATTAAAAATATATATATATATATATATATATATATTATATATATTCTTATTCGAACGCAATAAATCTTTAAAAAATCACAGAAAATTTATATCTTATGCGACAACTCTAATGAAATCGTCTGAAGTTGGAGCGTTATGAAAATGGACGGTTAAATCTCTGAACCTAATCATTAGGAATATGCACAATTTTTCTTGTTTTGTCGAAAACAGGATAGTATTCCTTGAATATATGAATCACTATTTTAATATTTGAATATTTTCCCCTAAAAATAAATAAATAAATAAATACGAAATGATTTTGCCCAGACGATTTCTGTATCACTTTCCAGACTTTCACTTGAAACATCTTATAAACTATAAAAGAAAGATAGAAACAGAAAGCGACAAAGTTTTTCAGTAGAAAATCCAGCTTCTTGATCAATCATTTGTTTTTTGCAAAGATCTTGCAATTTTCAAGAACCCGTCTAGCTTAAAATAAAAAAGCAAACTTTAAAAAAAATTGAAATATTTCTGTTTATAATGTTTTAATACGAAAACTTAACCCGAAAACTTAAAATTCCATCTATAAACAATTAGGAAGTAATTTATATCAGTTGATCCAGTTTATAGTTTGTGAAATGTAGTGGTTATAACTTGAGTCAGATACTGCAAAATTTACTATGTACCATCAAAATTGTATGTGTGGACATTTTAGTTTATGGAAAATTTTTTGGAGTGATGTCTCTTTGAAATGATGTCAGTCTGACTGCTACCTGTCTGTCTGATGTCTGTTGTCGACTCTTTGTGAACACGATAGCGGCCACAAATATGAATGGATTTTCACGAAACTTTATATTCGGCTTTGTTATCAAGAAATCTAGAACTTGATAGAATTTTTTTTAAATTCGAGCGAAAACTTTGGCTTTTATTTTAAAATTCATATTTCCTGAACATGGCAACACAGGACAAAATCGGACATAATCATGAATAAAAGGGCTTATGTATGTCTCAATGCTCACGACGCTTAATAGTCTCAATCACTGTTGTGAGAAATAGCTGCGATACAATTCTATTTTGTTCGTGACGCCATTAGTTCTTTCAGGGGGTGAGAACCGCCTCGGGGGAGAGGGCACATTGTCAAGTATTGTATCAATCAATATATTTTTTTCAAGACCTTTAAAGTGAAAGGTAACACGATATAGATTACAAAAGGATGATTAAAAGGATTAGTTAATCTCTAATTAACGAAAGCATAATGATTCATACATTGAAAATAGCTACATAGATTATAATAGAATTGACGATCACAAGATCTAACCAGGGGAAGGTTGTTCATGTAGTTATTTACAATTTATTTTAATACTGAGATAACTTTAATAATTACCTTCGGTAAAGTATGATTCCGCCGATCAGCACGACAGCAAGCAAACCACCTAATACTCCCCCAACGATTGTTGTAAGTTTATGGTCTGGCTGTACAGCATGCGCTAGAAAGATTTGAAAAGTTCCTTATATTAAAATGCATTTAAAGAAGCAGAAATCTATAGATCAACAGTTCATAAACTATAAATATATAGAATGTGACTTTGCGCGTTATCAATAATAAACTAGATTACAACGTAATACAATTTGATGTGCACAGCACATAACTTTTCTTATATAATGCAATAAATTTACAACCCTTTATAATCAAAACATAATTTTTAAGATCCACGGTACTGTGTTTTTAACGTTGAATTGTACATTTAGCGATTTCTGAATGACAACATGTAAACTATTTCAAAGTACCGAATTAAAGTATATTTCACGCAACTCTAAATAAACAATTATCAATATACATAGCGTCCTTAATAAGCGATATAATCCATAATATTTTAATAATTAATTCATCAAATAGGCGTCATTTTTGCAATTTTTGAAGATATTTTCGTTAATCTGGGGAGAAATATTGCCAAGTTGGAGATACTTTACGAGATTATTCGCCAAGTTCGCAAAAGTGCATCAATCAAGTGTTACAAACAGAGAGAAGAGCATTTCTTATATCCTAGAAGGTATGTCCGTCATATGACGGAAATCAGAATTTGCGAAACATTACTTCGCATTTGGCGTAATTTTTATCAATTTGGCGACAATTTTGTCACTTTGGCAGCATTTAAAATAGTCGCTAAGTTGGCAACATCCCACTAAATTTTTCGCCAACCGTTACGGACGAACGGACGGATGGAGAAATGGGTAATTCTTACATTTACTCTTATGTTCTTTTCAAGATATTCAACTTTCATCAATTAGTCCTCATTTCATTGATTTAGCGTCGGTTTCATCAATTTGACGAATTTTTAGCAATTGGGTGACATTTTCGTCAATTTGGCAACATTTAAAAAGTCAGCAAGTTGGAGATATTCCGACAAATTTGTCACCAAAATTTTGTCAAACGTTACGAAAAGTGGGTTTATCTTATAGTCGATGACTAATATTCTTTATATTCTTTTGAAGATAATAAATTTTCGTCAATTAGTCATCATGTTTATTGCTTTTGAGTCATTTTTACCAATTTGGTGACATTTCGTTAATTTGGCAACATTTAAAAATGTCGCCATTGGCAACATTCCGCCAAATTCGTCGTCAAATTTTCATTAAGCGTTATGGACGGATATAGGTTATTCTTATAGAAGATAACCGACTAATGGTTTCAAAATAGAAAACTATTACCCAAAGTATTTTCTCTCGTGATTGGAATGATGTAGATTCACAAGAATGATGATAACAAATTTATCGCATAATATTACACATGAAAGTGAACGTATTTCACAATAGTTGATACATTTTTTTAATTTTATGTGATTTTTTATACATTCATTTGACAAATATGCAAAATCTCGAGAACGATTCATGCTAGCGTTCTAATGCTTGTGTCAATCGTTTTGTAATAAAGTATTACATATTAAATGATTATTTACGTAACTTCATTGCAGGTTTGATTTTTTGATGATTTTTTATAATTTCATTTCAAAATTTAGGGGGTTCTGTACATTTGATTGCTTTTAGAAACAATAGGCTTCCAGCATTCACTGATTGTAATTTTTGTACCAAATTTCGTTGAATTGTTTCATCCGTTCGTGAGATATCGTCTCCACAGACTCACTGACACGCACATACATGCACACACATGCACTTACACACATACGAACATCACCTCAAAAACGTTTGATTTATGTTCAGCGATGATTGAAACGTACTCTCCCGTCGAAAACTAGAATTCGATTTTTCGACCCAGTGACAATTCTGTCCTTATATATTATACCATGTATATAAGGGAAGTAAAAATGAATTAAATATGAACATGAAGACCGAACGAACCAAATCACGTAAAATGCTGAGTGTGTGAACTCGATGTGCGGAGTAGGAAAACGGAAAAATAAACGCTAGATTTGATCATGTCATACATCTAATAACTAAGGTGTTATTGACAATTAATTAGCTAGATTTTGGGGATTTTTATTAATACGTATGAGACCAAAATGTGTTATCACATGAGACATTTTTATATGTGAGTATTTATGATACCTAGAACGGCAAACAAAGCTATAGTCTGGCTGTCGCCGGGGTTTATGAGGACTTGAATTTTAAGGTCAAAAGGACTATAAATTTAGGTGTGCAATACCACAGGGGCTGAGCTGGGCCATACTAAATGTGAAATGATGCCATAGGGTTAAGAAGAACCAATGAGTGCCAAGGGAAAGAAGGGCGGAGCAACCCCCCCCCCCCCCCATCCCCCGCCGAGAGAACCATAGAGACGAAAGAAAACGAGAGCAGTTGTAGACGAAATCAAATGCAGACATGACGAGAAGATGATCCAATTTTGACTAGAGCACGAGTAGAGAAAAAATGAAGAACCTAACAGATTTGTAGAGTGTGCCGTAGAGGTTCCATATTAATGGAGGCAGATCAAATGGCGAGTGCATTAGTAGTACGAGGAGGAGTCACACACCACAGAGTTATGGCAGTATAAGACTGATGCAAGCCCTTGGAGAGATGATAAGCCCAAGATAAAACTGGATAGGCATGTGCTCATTTTCACAGGTCCTAGACACCATCATAAATCTAACAATTCTGGTCGCATATGTCCCCTCGCTAAAATAATTAAATGAAAATTGATGTTATTGATAAATTGATGTTGTTAATAAATGATATAGTTTAAGTTTAAATAGTCTAATCTTTTTATATTAATTAATCATTCTTTTCAGGACTTACACAAAAGGTAAAAATAATTGGAGGGTTTATTGCGGCACAACAACGAGCAATGTACGTTTAATGTTAATTCCACTTTATGAGATCAACGGCCATGTCTTTAATGCTAATTTAATAATTAATGTTAATTTTTTATAATTGTAACTTTAACTTTAAGTAAAGCTTCTCTTCTTTCTCGGTTGCCTCAATACGAACAGTTTAAAATCCCTATGGAATACTGAGGAGCACTTAATTAATAGAAGCAGAAGAAAACTTAATCCGGTGACTTGTCATACATTAACGATTGATGATTGAAAATTTATTTTCTTGGGTTTTGACACAGTTTTGGTGTTTTTTCAAGTGGCACTTTAAAGACACATTTACCCATTTTCTAATCTAGCAAAACATAAGATTCTTTCCCGCAAAAAGTCAACCATGTAGGTACCTGTCTGCAAAAATTCTTGGTTTTATTATTGTTCGTCTATGCAAGATCGCAGCTCAAATATTTTGTGTTTGATTTTGACATTAAATATTTCTTAAATTACAATATATGTATCGAAAACGAGTTTATTTCAGTGTGATCCCCAAACTTTCCTCTACAAGTGTACTAAATTGTATACATTTATATGTTATAGTTTTTTGCGGTAAGAAGCAGAAAATCTCGAGGAACAGGAAATTTGTCAAACAGCGGTGACTGCGGCAGCTATTTTTTTCAATATTTTTTCCCAATAGCCAGGCACTTGATACTTCATCATTCGCCTATACACCGGCCAGAATCGTGAACCATGCTGCCGTCACATGACGTTGCCCCGGCGCACCAGTGGGGGCAGAACACACTGCGCCCAACAACACACCATCCATGTCTGAAGGTAGGACTCGAATCCATAACCCGGCAGCCGAACGATCACTAGGAAACGATTGCCTTTGACCGTTCGACCACCGCGTCGGGTTTTTTTTAATTTATTTATTTATTTTTATTTTTAATATAGAGAAAAAGAAAAAAACACTGGTGTTTCATGTCAAAAACAAAAAGGTGTTTCATGTCATGTCAGGAAATATCTCTATTCCATATTTTGCACTTGTGTGTCTTTAGGAATTTCCACTACAATACGCGCATATACACACGCAAGTATTGCTTTATATTATTTAAAATTCAGTTATAATAATAAGTATTTATAGTTTCTTGTAAACTGAAGTTCATTTGTATAATTATATTATGTTTTGAAGTGCAGTTGATCTCAAACTGTACTATGTGTCCAGTAGAAATATGTAAGAGAAAACTTTTGAAACAATTGATGTAGAGTGAGGAAATTTGAAAGTGTATATCGGGAAGCTCGGAATTGTGCACTTCATGCGCAGCATTTCATCCCTTGTAAAAAATAGCACAACGTGTGTAAAACCATTGCTACTGTTAACATGTGAAATTTTATAAATTGTCAAACTGATGTGACGACAATATTTTTCACACCGTAACGTCGATTTCGAAGATGATAATTTCCAGTTTTAATTTTTAAAAATTCATCGTTAAATTTGAAAGCAAATACGCTTGAATCGTTATGTGTCTGTCACTACATTTTAAATTCTAATACCTTATGCTAAATTTTATGCCTGTATCTCACTAAAAAGACTACATTATTCATTTACTCTGTAAATCGAACATTTTTATGTGCAGCTCGACTAAAGTAACAGATATTGGAGACGTGAAATTATACATTTCCTTCTTTTCAAAGGGTCTACTTTTGAACTAACTGTCTACTCTGTGTCATCGCGAATTATGTGTGTTAGCATTTCACATTTTGAACATTTTAGAGTGGAGGGTGCCCCTTCTACTGAACATGTTTAAAAAGTTCGATAATATTTTTTCCGGAGCTTTAATAGTACAATTGACCTGTGTATCAAATTTCAAGTCTTAACGAACAGCCAAGTGGCGCGACAGCCCAGTGGTTAGCTCAATGGTTAGCCCAATTGTTAGCCCAATGGTTAGCTCGCAGGGATTGCACTGAGACGACCCGAATTCAATTCCCTTCCCTCCCCTCTGCTCAAACTGCTGCCGGGCTCACGCGGAGTACTATCACGTTAAACATACGAGTCCGTAAGTCTTTCCGAGAAGTTGGTGGTAGGGGAAGGGGGATGCAGTCCCTATGAATGCTTCTCCCATTGGGTTCCGGACTAAATTGGGTGGCACTTCCCGGCCGTCCAAACGGTTATCTTACACCTTTCTGGTAGGTCGGACGGTCTAGGCCTCAACAACATTTTTCACTCTTAGAAATTGTATTCTGTTTCAAATAAATTAAATATTTTATTTCCAATTAAAGGCTGCATTTGCATACTGATTGGAGATCGTTTTTAATAAATTTTGGTTATAAACTTATAATGGGTCTATTCATTTTCTAAAGTCTGTTAAGCAGCTGCATTGAGCAAGTGTTATAAAAATTATAAAATTATTGTTTATTCATAACAAGAATGAAGATTTGTTGTTCTCCAGAATCCTACCTTATCCAATAGATACCTTACACCTTCGACTTTTCAGATGATCTGGGTCGAAGAAGAAGTATTACATAAAAAGGCTTTATTCATTTTATCCACAAATCGAACATTTTGGAATGCGGCACCAATAAAGTAGCAAATATTTAAAATATGAAATTGTACACTTTCTTCCTTTCGAACAATATGCTCTTACACTAAATTTAAAGTCTTGCTTTAATACCATTTCAACTTTCGAACGTTTTAGTGTGGAGCATCCCCCTCTACGGAATATTTGTGAAACTCTTAATCATAAAATTTATCCCTTTATCAAATTTCAAGGATATATCTCATTTAAAATAAGGTGTCTTGCTTTTTCGCCATACATGAGACATTTTGATGTGCAGTACCCCTAAAGTAGCAAATATTGAAGAAAATGAAATTGTACACTTCCTTCCTTTCGAACACTTTTCTACTCTTACACCACATTAAAAATCTATGCCTCATAGCAAGGCATGTGTTTCTACTATTTCACCTATTGAACATTTTAGTGAAGAGCACACACCTCTATTGAACATTTTTGTGAATTTTAAACATTATTAAACAATTGAATTTTTTCCTGTGGTTTTAACGAAAAACTGCTCCACGCACAAAATTGCAAGTCTCTTTGTTCTGGAAGTGATTAAAAAAGGTGGGACAAACAGATTGAAATATGGACACATGGATATTAGTATATACTAGTCAAATACCAATTAAAAATCACACAGTCTCAGAATAAGTAAACCCCAAACAATGTGAATTTTCAAATAATTCGATTTTTCCAGTGTGGGCTTATTCCAACTTTTTACCCGTACGCAAAATTTTTAAATCTCTAACTCACTTTAGACTGAATATTTCAAATTTATTCGGCAAATTGAGTATTTCGGTGTGCGCCCCTCCTAAAATGCCAAATATTAGAACATAGTGATGTTCTTCCTATTTTCCATCATATGGCCTATAATGTTACTAACATTTAAATTTCCATCTCATTTCTATGCGCTTTTTCCAAACCGCCCATATTTCAAACGTTTCAGTGTGGAACGTCATGTCCTCTTCAAATTTGAGTTTAGAAAAAAAATAGTTTTGTAGCGTATCGTAGCGAATTATTATTAAATTTATCGAATTATTATTATATTTGCGTCAAATTTTATGTCTCTATTCCACTTAAAATTAGCAGCTGTTCATTTGTTCTTCAAATCGAACAATGAAGTGTGTGATACCCCTGAAGTAGCAATTATTAGAAAGCGCAAATTGTGCACTGTTCTTTAAAACAAGCTGCCTTTATATAAAATTAAAAGTCTCCATCTCGTAATATTTTCAACTATACGTTTCGAATACGTTATACCGAACGTTTTCGTGTAGAAGATCCCGTATGGGGAACATTCTTAAATGAATCCATTTATCAAAGGAGTTTACTTGAACGATTGACACGTATACCTATTTGCAAATCTCCACCTCACTTAAACAAAGGCGTTTCTCTCTCATTTGGTAATTCGAACATTTTGGTGGACAGCACTCTTAAAACAGCAAACATGGAAAAACTGAAACTGTACTCTTTCTTCTTTACAAACAATTTACCCTTACTTCAAAATAATTATTTTATCGCAAAGAATGTATTTCTATCATTTCGTCGTTTGAACGTTTTAATGCGGAGCACCCCTTTCAATAAAAAATTTTTGAAATTTAATTTTTTTTTAAGTTTTTCAAACAGTTAACCACTATACTAAATTACAAGTCTTTACTGCACTATTTTATATCACTCAAAAATGCTTTTATCAAGAATTCAGCAAATATAACATTTTTGTTTGGGGCACCTCCAAAATATCAAATATAGAAAATCTGAAATTGTACACTTTCTTCTTTTCAATCTATCTGCCTTTACTTCAAAGTATCTAGTTTATTGCAAAGAATGTATTCAATTTTCAAAGAATGTATATTTTATTGCAAAGAATGCGCTTGGCTGAGATGAGGTTCCGCTCACGGCAGCCTTTAAGACGTCTGTCCATAACTCCACAACATCGACAGAGTCGTTTGGAGTGGTGTCATACCCGACCATTATGGATGCCATCAGACTGTTCACATAGTGTTCAGCAATGAACATAGTGTTCATCACATAGTGTTCAGCAATGAATCACGCTTTTTAAGTCTTTCAAAAGATGGCTATCGGGTACGTGTGTGGAGGCACAGTGCCATCAGTCCCAAACAGCCTTTGCTTTACAGAGGTAGACAGCCATTACCACTGCTGTGATGAGGTGGGATGATATCTCTTACAACAATAGGTTGCCCCTAGTCATCCTGAGTACAACTTTAACAGCTCAACGATATGTTGATGAAATCCTGCGGCACTTTGCATTATCCTTCATGGCACGTAATTCTAGGGTCATTTTCCAACAAGATAATGTCACGCCACATACGGCTTGCATATCTGTGGACTGTCTCCGTTCTGTTGATACTGTTCCTTGGCCAACAATATCACCAGACCTTTTGCCAAATGAGCATGTATGGGACATGCTAGGCCGCCAGATTCGGACACCCCAAAATATAGCAGATTTGAGCAACAATTGAAAAATTCCTTGCAGAATTTATCGCCGGATGGCATTAGGAACCTTTATCACTCTTTAGCTAGACGTATATAAGCATGCATTGCCGCCAAGGGGGGGTTCATCAATTACTGATTTGAAAATTCAATGTGCAATTGCTAACCATTGATGCGTCCTGCGACCTTGATTCTGCAATTATTTCATTACCTGTGTATGAATTGCACGCATATTTAATTTAAAAAAAAACAGTCATTTTCTTCATGGTGCTTCGTTTTTACTTTCCTTATATACATAATGTATGAGGAAAGTATTGTGGCGGATTCCAAAAATTCGAATTCGAGTTTTCGACGCGAGAGCACGTTTCAAGCATCCCTGGTTACGAATCAAACATTTCTGAGGTTATGGCTGTGTGTGTGTATATATATATATGTGTGTGTGTGTGTGTGTGTGTGTGTCAGTGAGACTGTGAAGACGATAACTTACGAACAAATGGACCGATTCCAACGAAATTTGGTACAAAATTCACAATCCGTGAACACTGGAAGCCTATTGTTTTAAACGTAAGCGCAAGCTCTGAACCCCCCTAAATTGTCGAGTAAAATTTTGAAAAATTCATCAAAAAATCAAAACCTTTAATAAAGTTACGCAAGTAGACATTTCTAATGTAATTTTTCATTACAAAACGATTGGCATAAACTTTAGAATGCTAGCATAAACCGTTCTCGAGATATTGTACATTTTTAAAATAAATTTATCAAAAAATCCCATAAATTAAACAAAATATATATTAACTGTTGAAAAACATGTTCACTTTTCATATATAATATCGTGCGATAAATTGGGTGACATCATTCTCGTGGATCTAGCTCGTTCCAATCATGAGAAAAACTACTTTGAGTAATACATTTGTATTTGAACGCCAATAGTTATTTATCTGCTATAAGAATAACTTATTTCTCCGTCCATAACGCTTGGTGAAATTTTGGCCCCGAATTTGGCGGAATGTCCCCAAATTAGCGACTTTTTTAAATGTTGCCAAATTAATGGAAATCTCGCCAAATGGATAAAAATGACACTAAATCAGTGAAAATGATGACTCATTGACGAAAATTCAATTTCTTGAAAGAATATAAATAGCTACTATAAGAAAAACCTATTTTTTTATTGTAAAAATAGTAAATTCATTGCATTATATAAGGAAAGTCATGTGTTGCCCACATCAGATTTTTTCTTTTGCAAAAGTGTGTATTAAATTCATGTATATAAAAACCATATTTATTTTCACTCACAATATAGGGTTTTCTTAATTTTAGTCATTACATTCGTAATTAAGTGTTTATAAAAATGAAACAACTACTCTAAATGCTTTTTAGTTAATATCTATGCTCTTTTATGCTCTAATATGCTCTTTTATGCTCTAATGCTCTTTTAGTTAATATCTATAAAAACGTATTTTTATTGAATCGTAAGGGCTTGTATGAAAGATGTGCACCGTCATTCCTCAAGCAAAATCATTGATGCTGATTAAGATAATTTATATCGAACATTGTCGCAAATGGTTCCAAAACAAACAAAAGTTGATTTATTATAACAAACCTGATATCTCTTTACCCTTGTTACTTTCCTTGTATACATAATGTATAAGGAAAGTATTGTGACGGGGTTGAAAATTCGAATTCGAGTTTTCGACGGGAGAGCACGTTTCAAGCATCCCTGATCACGAATCAAACATTTTTGAAGTGGTGTGTGTGTGTGTGTGTGTGTGAGTCTATGGAGCCGATAACTGACGAACGAATGGATCGATTCGAACGAAATTTGGTACAAAAATCACAATCCGTAAACACTGGAAGCCTATTGTTTTATATGCAATCGAATGTTCAGAACCCCCCCTAAATTTTCGAGTGAAAGTTTGAAAAAATCGTCAAAAAATCAAAACCGCTAATAAAGTTACGCAAATAGACATTTCTTATGTAATTTTTCATTAGAAAACAATTGACATAAATTTTAGAACGCTAATAAGAACCGTTCTCCAGATATTGCACATTTTTCAAAAAAATTATCAAAAAGTCATACAAAATAAGAAAAAATATTTCGTATTGAGAAACATGTTCACTTTTCATATGTAATACCATGCGATAAATTGGGTGACATCATTCTCGTGGAACTAGCTTGTTCCATTCAGGAAAAAATATACTTTGAGCAATACTTTTGTATTTGAACGCCAATAGTCATTTATCTGCTGTAAGAATAACTTATTCCTCCGTCCATAACGCTTGGCAAGGTTTTGGAGACGAATTTGGCGAAATGTCGCCAACTTGGCGACTTTTTAAATTTTGCCAAATTAGCAAAAATCTCGCCAAATGGATAAAAATGGCGCTAAATCAATGAAAATGAAGACTAATTAAAAAAAATTCAATATCTTGGAAAGAATATAAGAATCTACTATAAGAATAACATATATTTTAACTATAAAAGTAGGAAATTCATTGCATTATATAAGGAAAGTCATGTGTTGCCCACATCAGATTTTTTTTTTACTGCAAAAGTAGTAATTCGTTGCATTATATAAGGAAAGTAATGTGCTGCCCACATCAGATTTTAATAAATAGTGCCGAAGGAAAAACTACTTTTACAATATATAGATTAATTGATGGGAATACAGCATAAATGGATAAATTATCTTGGTAGTAAATTTATCGACAGTGGTAAAAAAATGGCAAATACTTCTATCAAATTTTACTTACCAGAAAGGGTATCGTTGCAAAGATATCCATGGTATGAATCATTACATCTAAAATACAAAAGAAGCAATGAAATACACTTTAGCACTTTAAACATTTCTTTTATGATACTTTATGTCCCCACCTCCACGAGAGGTGACTGTTTTATATATCAGTTTTCTTATGAAATCACTCAAACTTATTCCATGGAAGCTGACTGTCAGGTCCAAAGAAAATCCTAAATCACACCTATAACTTTGTAAGGAAAAGGGAATTAAGTGCCCATGTTGTGTATACCTATAGTAAAGTGAACCTGTCTGATCTAATAAAAGTGATGCCAGCACCCCTAGAGGAAAATTTAAAGAGTGTGGATAACGAATTCGACGATAATGCGAGGTAGCTCAAAAAAAGTCAATAACATAGTTTTATAGCATTGTCTAATGCGATGGAATTGACCCTAAAACTGTTACTGAAGACATTAATTTGACACAATGGTTTTATTGGCGAATTTCTGTATATATTAGAGTATTTCTGTACTTATTGCCGAATTTCTGTATTTATGGGCGAATTTCTGTCTTATTCAGGAATAATGCAATAAACAACACTTACATGAACAGAAATCTAAAATAGACCATTTTTAAAATTTCATCCATTAGAGAGAATGCACATTTGAATTCTAGAGAAAATGTTATATTTCCGCAGAATTCGATAAGTATTTCAGGTGTCACAGTGTTAAAAGCCGTCCTAATATAACACTTGACAGTTATTTATTTCCTTTCGTGTACACGGTTTGTTCGTTCTTGGTGCCAATTTCTGTTAATTAGACGATGCTGTATTTACTACATTTTTCCTCTAGAGGCGCTGCAGTCACTTTTATTCTATCTGGCATGGTTATACATATGTGTAACGAGTGTATTCCTGCACCTTTCTTAGAAAGTTATTCCCTTCTTAGAAAGTTATTAAGGTGCTTAAGAGCTTTCAGGAGTCTTAATAGTGCCATGAACAGATTGAATTTTCGTATTCCACGTTTTATTTTGTACTTCTTCGATTATACATCGATAATACCAAAAAAACAATACGTGTAGCATATATGATAATTTTTACTTTCCTTATATACATAATGTATAAGGAAAGTATTGCGACGGGGTCGAAAATTCGAATTCGAGTTTTCGACGGGAGAGCACGTTTCAAGCATCCCTGATCACGAATCAAACATTTTTGAAGTGATGTCTGTGTGTGTGTGTGAAAGTATGTGTGTGTGTGTGTCATTGGGTCTGTGGAAACGATAACTGACGAACGAATGGACTGATTCGAACCAAATTTGGTACAAATCACAATCCGTAAACACTGGAAGCCTGTTGTTTTTTATACGCAATCGAATGTACAATCCCCTCCTAAAATTTCGAATGAAATTTTGAAAAAATCGTCAAAAAATCAAAACCTCTAATAAAGTTACGCAAATAGACATTTCTTATGTAATTTTTCATTAGAAAACGATTGACATAAATTTTAGAACGCTAACAAACACCGTTCTCGAGATATTGCACATTTTTCAAAAAAATTATCCAAAAGTCATATAAAATAGAAAAAAAAAATTCCTATTGAGAAACAAGTTCACTTTTCATATGTAATATTTATAGGATAATATGAGGTTGCAATTGTAAAAAATGAAAAAAATCAGGAGGTAAATGCAAATAAATGGAGGTTTATGTATATAATTGCAATAAATAAACAGTCAGGGTTTTCAATAAAGGTTGAAAATCGCTGTTCTGCATGGAAATATCATAAATACATACTTGCAAGAAAATCCATGGTTTCCAACTTTGACACATTCGCCATTGATACATGGATTAGGTTCACAGAGAGCTGAAACAAATAAACACACATTGTAAAATATCTGTTTATTGTTAAATCTATTTTTAGTAACAATATGAATATTCGACCGTACATAATTAAAAAAATATATTTTAAAATTGCAAAATCCGGTTGAAACTAAGGAAACGGAGACTGCAAATCTGATCTCTTCGTATTTGAGAACTGTAGCATAGTTGTTTCACAAAGCAGTAATAATTCACCAGTTCATTTTCTTACACTAGATATGCGGCGAGGCTAAAATACATTGTGGACTCTATGGCCTTTTAATTACTCAGGTTTTTCTTCATACGCCCAGTATGCGTGCAATAACTAGTTTGACACCATAGCAATAGAAACGTTTACCTTACACCTTTCTGGTAGTTCGGACGGTCTGGGTCTCAACACCAACAACAACCATAGCAATAGAGCTCAATTTAAATATCAATTTATAATATAAACGCCTTGATTTATCTGTCTGTTTATCAATCTATCTCTGGGTAACGCTTGGCGAATTTGGGTATCGAAATTGGCGGAATATCGCCAACTTTGCGAGATTATTTTAAAGTAACCAAATTAACGAAAATGTCATCAAATTAACGAAAATGTCACCAAATTGATAAAAATATCGCCAAATTGATAAAAATGACGACTAATTGATGAAAATTTAATATCTTGGAAAAATATGAGAATCTATACTACAAGAACAACCTATTTCTCTGTCTATAAAGCGTGGAAAAATTCTGACGATGAATTTTGGCGGCATATCGCGAACTTGGCGAGTCTTTTGAAATGCTAATACATTGACGAAAATGTCGCCAAATTGATAAAATGTGTGCGAAATTAATGAAAATGACAACTAATTGATGAAAGTTCAATATCTTGAAAATAGCATAGCAAACGACTATGAATAAAGTATTTTTCCTCCCGGACGTAATGCTTGGCAAAAAATTTGGGAGGATATAGTGAACTTGGCGACTTTTTTAAATATGTCACAAAATTGATAAAAATAGCGCAAAATGGGAGGCAATAATTTGCAAATATTTAATTCCGTCATATGACGGACATACCTTCTAGTTTAGAATACTATATTTTATTGAAATAATGTGATGCCAAAAATTCGCGCACAACCTTCGTAGTGCATGAGAGTGAATTGTAGCTATGTAATCTCACGATCTCATCTTGTATACCTTTTAATTGTTCATGAAAGTCAGAAACCCCTTACGGATGTTTATTTTAAGACATTTGGCAGTTCAGAAAACAGCACAAACTGTAGATCTCATAGAAGACGTTTAGCACTTCTTCCAATAAATCAGTGTCTTTATTTTACTGACAGAACATACATGTACGGCTATAAATGCATTAAAGAATCGACTTGAGACATTTTGGGGATTGACTGGTAGATCAGGATCAATAGGTATGATAAGTACGAGTACTGTAAATGAATAACAACAAATGCATGATTTTTGTTTCTGCTCAAGCTAGACTCAGACTGATTTTAAAACTGCATATCTAGAGTGGTATACATACGGCAGAAAGTGAGAAATGTTATACAAAATGTTTCTGGAATGGCTCTGTTAGGTAGTAAAAATAACGCATATTTGCTATTCCACGCTATCAACCTTACAGTATTTTTCTTTTGAGTTATATAGCGATTACAGTATAATATTTGGAAGTTTTTTTTTAAGTTTCACTCTTTTCCTTTAAACAGGACAAGAATCAATCAAGAATTTTTAGTGAGTCTCTTTGCATAACGATGTAGCAACACTCGTCTTACCGACTTTTCCCTTTCTATGTTTTCCCTGTTTTGGGGCAACCAATGGAATTATTTTTAAAAATTTAGTATTGATATAGCGAGCACCATATGTGTATTACTTTCATACTTGATGATAGAAGAATAATCAGTTTCAACGCCCCTAAAAACCCTCTCGTTCTGTACCTAATATAAATTGAATTATCTGTCTTATTAAATGTCTGTTTTATTACATTTGATTAACACTTCAGTACAGCGGTAATGTCCCCAAATACATTTCCTTTCCTCAACGGCGCTCTTTGAGTTTTTAGAATAAAAATAATTTACAGCGAACCAAATCACAGAAAGTAGGCAAAGGGCGAATGTGATATAACAAGTATTTTTGGCTGTAAACTCGCAGGAAATTATATGTGCGCGTTGTCGTATCATAACTGCTTTTTGGCAATAAATAATGACTTATGAAATAATAATTTCCTTTGTGTATATTAATTTTCTATGTAATTAATGCATATAGTGTTTCTAATTTTATAACTATTATAAGAAATGTAAATGATTATTTACATAGGAGGATATTGAAGCATTTTACTAAGAAACTTTAAAGAGGATCACTAAATATCTGTCTTTAAGTGTCCCATTAGATAAGTATCACAGTAAAATTAGTCTTCATTTTGTATATTATCTTTTTAATTGAAACGTTCTCTTTGTACTTAAATATGTTGTAACTACTTATAATTAGATGCAGCAACGATAAGAATATACTTTACCGCAAATTTTGCTTCTCAACATCCCTGTACTCTCCAGCTACATGCTATAAGGACCAATTTTACAAGGTTCCTTATATGATAGCTAAATACAGGCTTTAATGTACCGTGCATGCTATTCTTCAATATTAATAAAATGCATAAAATAGGGGGTTTGACTATTAATAGTGATGACTCAGGTTTGTTTGCCTATCTATCTATCTATATGTCTGTCTTAAAGGTTTGGCGGACATTTTACCGATGCATTGGTTACCTTGAGAATGAATTTGGCGATTTTCTTTTCAATATCGCCAAATTGATGAAAAAGTAAAAAAATTTGTGAAATGACACTATATTAACAAAAATGATGCCAAATTGATAAAATTTAAAATCAGAAGCATGATTTAGATTTTAAATTTCAAGAATGGATTGGAATTCAAACTAATTAATAAAGGAATGGCATTTTAATTATGTTTCAATAGGGCTGTCCTTTTGTCTGTTTCACTTGGCGACAAGTTTAGTTCCTTTTGGAAACTGTCGCAAAATTGGCAAAACATTGTCAAATCAACGAAAATGTCGCCAAATTTTCGAAAATTCAAAAATTCCGAAAATCTACGCTATTCAATAAATTTAATTTCTTTCATAATCTCTGTCGCTTTTAAGAAATTTTTAATTTAATATTATTTATTCAAAACACAGTTTGTTTCACTGTTCTTAAAACAGCTACGTTTTATTAGGAGGTCTGGAGAAACGTAAATGAATTGCGTTATGCTAGTGGATAGTGTAGGATGTGAGTTTTGAAAGGGAGTCTAAGAAATTGAATGGAAGAGATGTATGGCTGTCATGTGTCTATGGATATTACGAACTAAAGTGTTACAGGAGGGTGGATGGGAGGAAATCTTTTGCAATTTCATGGATGGTAAATGAAAGGTAATATTTTGTAACTTTGCCCAATTTATGAAGAATTTACTCTTTTAGTTCCTTTTATATTTGGTTTCACACATGAATTTTGAAATAAAAGAATTGTTCTAGGAAGCAACGTTAACCTTTTGCTTTCGGGTGGGACAGCGTCAACCCCTATCCCAATTAACATACCCTATCCCAAATTGACAATCCCTATTTGACATACCCTATCCCAAACAGTTCAATCCCCCTTTTGGGAGATGGAACTGTTTGGGATAGGGTATGTCGAATAGTTGTCTTTTTGAGAAGTTCTTCGTTTGGGATTGACGCAATCCCACCCGTAAGAAAAAGGTTAATATCGGGATTTACAGTATTCTATAAACTTACCTTGGCATCCATCAACC
The DNA here is from genome assembly GCA_951213105.1 of Amaurobius ferox. Classification (NCBI taxonomy): domain Eukaryota; kingdom Metazoa; phylum Arthropoda; class Arachnida; order Araneae; family Amaurobiidae; genus Amaurobius; species Amaurobius ferox. Next base: position 124,589,024 of record OX578151.1, read on the forward strand.
TTGGGATCAGAATCTGGTGATTTCTTCATAAATTCATCTTTGCAAAAGCAATCGTGCCCTCCATACGTGTTGACACAATCAGTGGTTGCGGGACATGGCGAGGAGTTTGAACACTCATCGATGTCTGAAGAAGAAATTAAAAAAAATAGCACCAATTTTGTAGAGTGTGAAGTGTTGGGAAATTTTTCCAAATTAGTGGAGATTTCAAGGAACGATAACAAAAATTGAAGATTTTAGTACTTAGGTTGAAAAATTTGAATTTGTCAGTATAACAAAAAAAATACCTTATATCCCGGACATCTGCATGATTGTTTCAAATAAATTTGGCTTTTTCCTAACATGAAATTTTAACTCCTTACCTCTGCCTCTATACTGTATATTTTGCCTATGTATTCAAGGATGCCTTTTTACATAATAAACATTTAAAAAATAATTATTATTTTCAACTTTCCCCTAAGGCAATACAAACATTTGACAATATCACCAATGAATGCAAAAATGCTTCCAAAGTTTTATTTAAAGAATTGACTACAGAAAAGACGGCAAGACAGTTGTAAAATATCTTAACAGTTTCCAAAATGGAACCAATAGCTAGGACAGCCTATGTTTGAGAACAATTTAGACGAGTGCCTCACACTAGTGACTTTTAATTCAATCATTGAGAAATAATTCAATCATTGAGCCCGCCTGAATTTAATTCAATCATTGAGCCCGCTGTCTAATGGCCTAACGGCCAAATGACCGGCATTTGTCAACAACAACGCCACACAATTAAATCAAAATTATTAAAATATAAACAAAAAACTAAAACCATAATATTATTGAAAAGAAAACAAAAATATTTAAAATGTAAATTTTAAAAAGTAGAAAAAGATAAAAAATTCAACCATTTGGAAAATAGAAAGTTATTTTTTTTAATTTGATTTACTGAAAAGTAAACAAGAAGTCTTTAAATCGAAGTTATGAAAAAGTTAAAAAAGCGTTATGAATTTCAAACTATTAAAATGTAAATAATTGTTTTGAAAATTTATATTATGTAAGGGAAGGTGTTGTGCCTTGGATCTACACTTATTCTAGATCTATCTATAGAATTATGCAAAAACTAATAAGTGTATTCTATATATGTACCACTAGAGATCACGATAGAGTTGGTTTAGTTCGTACAAGCTATACTGTGTGCCAAAAATTCATTGAAAACGAAACTAGCTATACAAAAGTAAGTTTTGTAAATGACTGAGTTCCATTATATACTTTTGCTATGTATTATTTGTGTAAATGTGAAAGTAACAGTTGATAGAGTATTTTTTCAGCAACAGAAACGTGTATTGCAAATCAAATTAAACCTAACCACTAACACAAGGTACAATATATCTAGGACCAAGGTACAGCACAAGTGTTGTACCTTGGTTCTAAACGTTGTTTTTAAACATTTAGAAATACAAAAATACGTAGAAGGAAATGACATAAAAGCTTAACAAAATTATACGTAATGCAGAACATCTAGTATTCATAACATCAAATATAATTATTGTTTCACATATTGGAATCGAACTAAACATTGAAATGTCTAAAAACGTCCGAGGTACAACATTTTCCCTTACTCAAAATTCGTAGTTTCTGGTGTATTAAGGTATCGAATATTTTTTTAATGTACAAAATCTAAATCAATAATTTTCTATTTTGTAATTATTCACATGATGTTTCGTGACTATTTTCTGACAACCATGAAGTTTTAAATCGGAATAATATACTAATGTTTGTAAAAATTGCAACACAGAGAAGAAATCATGAGAATTGAATGACATTTGCTTTACAAAGGACCTGCATTGATACAAATAAACGCTTAAATTTACAAACCAAAGAAGCAAAATTGCATGTCAAAAATCAGTATTTGGTGAAGCCACCGCACGCGGCAATAAGTGCTTCTATACGGCGTGGCAACGAATGAAACAGAATTTAAATTTGTACCTGACGAAGAGCATTCCAGATTGTTTCTATTCGAACCCAAAGTTCAGCTGATTAAACTACGTTACGAGCAAGACGTCGATCAACGAAATTTCAAACGTGTTTATTAGGCCGGTGAATAGGCAGGTCAAGGAAGAAGCTGTATATGTTGTGCTGAAAAGCAGTCTTGAACATTCTCAGCAACATGTGGACGGGCATTGTCCTGTTAAAATACAGCTCCAGAATATATTTCAGAACGGGTACAACTTCGGTCTCCAAAACTTCTGTGATGCACCGATTGCTGTTGAGATTGCCCACAATTCTTAGCAGATAAGATCGTTCAAAATATCTAATGGCGCCTCAGACCATCATGCTTGGCGTTCGAACAGCATGACGTTAGATAACGCACTCCAGAAGGTGGAGTTCAACGCTATAGCATCTAAAGTGGATGCAGCCATCACTGTATCCCAAATTAAAGCGGGATTCATCGAAAACGACGACTCGTTGCTAATCGGCACGCCAGTGTCGATGTTGATGAGCTCATTGTAGCCGCAGGCGTCGATGGTCTTGCGTCAGGGGAATCCTGTACAAAGGAATTATTACACGCAGTCCGCAGTGCAGCAGACGCCGACGAATTGTTGGAGCAGACAATGACACACTTGTAGCAATGCTATAACGTTCTTCCAACTATTGAGATGAAGCTGTACAGTCCATCACTGCCATGCGAATAACGTGTCTATCATCTCGTGCTGACGTAACAATTCATCGTTCACTGCCGGATTTGCGACTCGTCCGAATCTCCTTGGTCTACTGCTTCCATACTCGCATCACTGTCGTAGCATTGTGGCTCCATAGGAGCTGCTACTGAATGATATGAAACACCCCCTTCACAAAGGCCGATCATTCATTCCCGTTCAAACTCTATAACTTGCTCATATGTCGCCCTCTGTCGTCGTAGAGGCATAGTGACTTCTCATGAAACGTTTGCCGCAGATAGACAACAATAGTCTACTTTCAACGTCTCGCTGCAACTCTCTATTTATATGGCTAAAACAGCGTTTCAAAGAGCGCTGCTCAGCCCCTGCATGCTTTGTGACGCTGAAATTCTAGCCATTTGCATAGCTCATCCTTATTTGCATTTGCTGTTTCAACTCAATCGCGTGATTTCTTTATGGAGTTGCAATTTTTATAATCATGAGTTTAGATTGCGTCAAACAAGAGTGATTTTTTAAATGCATCAACAGAGATCGATAAACTGCGATAATACCAATAATTCGATTACCGTTGCATTTCTCGATAAAAGTCCTTTTGTCGGTGACTGGGTTATAAGATCCGATCGCGTAGAAACCTTCACGACATCTGCATTCGAAATTTGAATCCTCTACAACAGTGCAGTTGGTGGAAGTTCCGCAGAGATTCCGCTTTATTTCTTCACTGCATGGCTTAGTCGGCTGAAATAAGTCTGAAAGAAAAATAATAAATACAAGAAAATGTTGCTGTTCATCAAAATTTAAACTATGACAATGATTGGGATTTTAAGTGCTCTCAGCCTTCTGGTGAGCCGTGCGGTCTGGGTCATGTAATGATTGAAATTTTAAGTGCTCTCAGCCTTCTGACAGGCCTTGCAGTCTGGTTCATGTAATGATTGGAATTTTAAGTACTCTAAATCTTTTTGCGAGCCGTTCGGTCTGGATCATGTAATTGAAATTTTAAGTGCTCTCAGCCTTCTGACAGGCCTTGCGGTCTGGGTCATGTAATGATTGGAATTTTATGTGTTTTAAGCCTTCTGCCGAGCTGTGCAGTCTGGTTCATGTAATGATTGGAATTTTAAGTGCTCTCAGTCTTCTGGCGAGCCGTGCAGTCTGGTTCATGTAATGATTGGAATTTTAAGTGCTCTCAATCTTCTGGCGAACCGTGCGGTCTGAGTCATGTAATGATTGAAATTTTAAGTGCTCTCAGCCATCTGACGGGCCTTGCGGTCTGGGTCATGACACTGGTTGCGGTCTGGGTTCCAATCTCTGGGTCACCAGATATTGGAATTTTAAGTGTTTTAAGCCTTCTGCCGAGCTGTGCAGTCTGGTTCATGTAATGATTGGAATTTTATGTACTCTAAACCTTTTGGCGAGCTGTTCGATCTGGATCATGTAATGATTGGAATTATAAGTGCTCTAAGCTTTCTGGCGAGCTGTAAGGTGCGGATCATGTAATGATAGGAATTAGTGATGGGCGTATAGATAGAGCTATATCGATATATCTATACATCCTAACACTGATATTTCGCATCGACACACTCGTTAACAATGCTTCAAATTCATTATACAATAGCTTTTGATGCTTACGTATCAGCAATTTTTCTCAATTTTATTTTAATTTTAAAATTTTACTTTTAATTAGAGAAAAATTAAAAATGGTATTTTTCTGGCAATGATAGATACAAGTCAACAAATTATATTTTAATTAAAGTATCCTTAAAAAATTTATAGCCGGATTTAAAACCGTTGAAAATAGTGAAAATTCAGAAAGCAACTGTATCTGGAAATCTACATTCCAATTAACTCGATGAAATACAGAATTTTTCTGTAAGTTAATTGTGTGATTCAATGAATTTCTATAAATAAATATTCTGTATTCATATTATTCAAACAAATTTTAGATTATTGCATTTCTATGGTATTGGAAACTTTGCGTTTGATAAACTGAACAAGAAATTTATGAAGAAGACTTCATATAGGGGCAAATAGTGGAATTCAGCTCAGTACCCGAAATGGCTGGTCTTTAGTGCTCCCTACTCCCTCTGAAATTCAATACTCAATCCATATCAGTTATCATCTAAGCTCTATCTATCTATAGCCAATCCAGACATATAGATGCTTTAAGGAAATTTTTCGAAACGGAAATGAAAATAATCTGGAAGTGGAAATCTATAGTAAACACAGACTTCTCCAAAATTTAGTGCTGAATTCATATTAGTCATAATCTTAGTTATAGTCAATCAAACAAGAAAAATTTGGAATTGCAAGTGGAAATTTTGGTAAACTTTAATTACCCTCTCCAAGATCTGATGTTAAATCCATATCAGTCAGCGCCTAAGTCATATCTATAACAGATTCTGAGAAATATATGTTTCAAGAAAAATGCAGATTTCTGAATAAGAAGTGACATCGCCAAAACAGGAAGTGAAAATCCTTAGTGAGTCAATTTTCCCGACCAAACCATACAAAAGTAATATGTTATACACTCAAAAAACCATTTCGGATCCCCCGGTATGGAGCGGCCGCGCTATGTTTATGCTAGTAACCAAACCATGGAATATGCAGGTCACTCAATGCTGATGAACACATAATATGGCGATACCGGTACATGGATGCCGTTATCTAGAATAAGAGCACCATCCGTCATGTTTATTGAACATTCAGTTTGTAAACGTATCTGAAGCCTTACCTGCATGTTCTTCTGCCTTCAAAATGAGTCTGGGCTTCAAGAGGCAATGCTCAGAATCAAGAGGTAAGCACTTGGTGGGAGAAGTTAAAATGTTGATGTTCGGCAGCTTTGTTTTTAACTGCAACTCAATAGTGCAATTCAGCACTTCGTTTTCTTCCCTGAGAAAGAAAGATATATTTCCACATCAACTTCAAAGAATTAATTTCATTTCAATTTGTAATGTTATTCTAAATTAAAATGTTCATTGATTGTATTTTAAGTTGCCCTATAATGCAGATTCTCAATTTTTACTTTCTCGACATACACAGTATAACGAAAATACGTACTATTATGAAGAGGTCAAAAGTACGCATTCGAATTTTTTTTGCTGGAGAACGACTTAAATGTCCCTAAACACGAATCGAACGTTTTTAAAGTGATGTCCTGAGGTATCTACCTCTGTTAGGACAACGGTAAAAGCGGTAAAAGCGCGAAAAGAATAAAAGCGGTAAAAGCGCGAAAAGAATAAAAGCGGTAAAAGCGCGAAAAGAATAAAAACGGTAAAAGCGCGAAAAGAATAAAAGCGGTAAAAGCGCGAAAAGAATAAAAGCGGTAAAAGCGCGAAAAGAATAAAAGCGGTAAAAGCGCGAAAAGAATAAAAGCGGTAAAAGCGCGAAAAGAATAAAAGCGGTAAAAGCGCGAAAAGAATAAAAGCGGTAAAAGCGCGAAAAGAATAAAAGCGGTAAAAGCGCGAAAAGAATAAAAGCGGTAAAAGCGCGAAAAGAATAAATGCGGTAAAAGCGCGAAAAGAATAAAATAGGTAAAAGCGCGAAAAGAATAAAAGCGGTAAAAGCGCGAAAAGAATAAAAGCGGTAAAAGCGCGAAAAGAATAAAAGCGGCAAAAGCGCGAAAAGAATAAAAGCGGTAAAAGCGCGAAAAGAATAAAAGCGGTAAAAGCGCGAAAAGAATAAAAGCGGTAAAAGCGCGAAAAGTATAAAAGCGGTAAAAGCGCGAAAAGAATAAAAGCGGTAAAAGCTTACCTGTAAAAGCGCGAAAAGAATAAGACCGTGCGTACATTAAAAAATTAACATTAATTTATTTACACAATATATTTACACAAATTCATTTAAAACAATACTTTCCATATTCAAAAAATGGGTTGTATACCAATTTTCAAAAAACAATATTGTATAGAGTCTCACAGACTAAATTGGAACAGATGGTAACAAAAAAAGTTAAGATTAACTAGCCTAACGTTATTTTAAATAATAATAAATCGGAGAGAGAGATAAGAAAGTGTACATACTAGGAACAGGTCCCAAATGGGTAACTCACTAACATCACCTGTCGTCGTACGTCTTTCATCCTTTCAGAACATCAGTTCCTCAAAAAAGTCTTTTTCTCGTTCGTGTCGGAGATCATTCTCCCATCTCCTTTTTTAAATATCGGACACTGTCTCTCAAGAGTTGTCAAGATTTTAAAACACGCCTCTGAGACGCAGAAAACCCTCTCATTGGTTTCTGGGGCATAACCCCTTGACCCAAAAGCAACATCATTGGCTTTTTAGACCCATTAGGAGAAAATCCTATTTTCAAGCCCCTGCGAACCGATACCCTTTCGGCCGCTTATTCAAAAGGTCCGCCAGCCCCATGATCCCGTCCGACTCGAACAAAGTTGCATATTTCGGTAACATGCGATCTTCACAAGGTTCAGCGCGTTTCCAGTTTTCGAGTGCAGGTGCCAAGGACCGCTCCCCCAAAATAAATTCGTTAACTCCAGATCACACCCCCTAAATATTGGATCATTGGTTTACCATGTGACAAGTGATGTGTGTGTGCCTGTATGTATAGTGTCTTAGTGCGTGTGTGTGTGTCCGTGAGTTTATTGATCTCACAAACGAATAAAACATTTCGAACGTAATTTGGTACTATTATTTTAATCAGAAAAACTAGTACTATATTGATTTTATTCGAAATTAAATGTTCCACCCTCTCTAATTCTCTAATTATTTTTTCAAAAAAATCTTTAAAAAATCGAAACTTTTAATATTGCTAAATAAATAATAATTTCAGTCTTAATTTTTGAGTAGAAAACGAAATATACAAACTTTAGAGAACGCTAGAATGATATTTTGCAAAAAAAATAGATAAATCTTACAATTTTCGAATGAATGTTTGAAAAAAAAGTCATTTAATGTCAAGGCTTTCTTTACTGTTGAATAAATAATAATTTCATACATAATATTTCATTAAAATACGAATGACAGAAACCTTAAAATGCTCATATGAACTGTTCTTATGATATTGCACATTTTTCAAATAATTTAAAAAAAAATTACATGAAATTGTAAAAATAACAATATCTTCCAAATATATTTATTTTTCCATGAAATAAATCTGCTCCATACAACAACTCTGCAACAATTCTGCTAGCATCATTTTCGTGGATCTCGTTCGTTCTATTCACGAGATGAGTTTCTTTTTGTAATAGTTACGTATTTTAAATAACACAAATTCGTCAGTAGTCATTTCTTTCACAGGATGTTAATTAAACGCCAATTACATTTTGTTGAAGATTTTATACATGGGCATGAAAACGTAATTCTGCTTAAACTAATCGATTTTCAAAAGCATCCAACTTCAATTTATGCTGTATAAATTCACAGCCATGAACTTTGATCTGTAGATCTTGTATATCATTCCTTCACTGTGAAAGAAGGAAAGCCGTTGTATTATGTGGGGAATGTCATGTATTGTCCACATTACATTTTTTTCGGACTGATGAACAATTTTACCAAATCATTATATAAAAAAATTGAATTCCTACCTTAATATTCGATAAGCATTTAACTTAATTTCTACCTATTATTCTACCTATTATTCCTACCTTATTTCTACCTATTAATGCCTACCTTATTTCTAGATAACTTCAGATAGTTGAAATATACTTAAAATGCATACATATTATTAAACTTTTATAATTTTTTTGGAATTTCACCGCAAGATTTCCCGCGTAATATTTCATTGAAAAACGACTGCAGGAACTTAGAAAAGGCTGCCATGAGCCGGTCTCAAGATATTGCACGTTTTCAAAATACAAGACAAAATATTCATGGAGACTTTTTCAAGTATTCAAGGATTTCCAATTTACGGAGTTCTCAGCTTCCTTTATTCTCCAATCTACGGGGCGGTTGGAAAATAGTAATAAAAGATAAGTTACAGAAGAGAAAAATCTGATGTGAGCAGCACATGACTTTCCCTGCAGACTTATATTAGCGTTTTCTTTATTTTAATTAAATTTATTTCATTTTTAATTCAATTTTCGTTCTCATTCGGTAACCGGGCTTATTTTCAAAGGTGGCGTAGGGAAAGTACGAAAAACTAAAATATCTCGAGAACGGAAAGTCCTAATGCAATGGGGTTGGTCTTATTCTTTTTGTCGTTAAAAATTACGTATTAAATCAGCATTTAAAGGATATATTTGAGTACATCCAGTTCTTTAGTTTAGATTTGGACGATTTTTGCGGGCCATTTTGCAAAAAAAAGGCGGGTTATTTTTTTCCGAATCGTACCAAAATCTAATCAGCACCAGGGTATCTCACTTGTGAATCATCTACCGAATTTTGTGAATTTCGGTCCATTAGTTTTTCAGTTAGAGTGGATAAAAGCTTTTGCGGGCCATTTCGCAAAAAATGGCGGGTTCTTTTATCCTGAATCGTACCCAAAACTAATCAGCACCAGACTTTCTCACAAGCAACTTACCTACCAAATTTTGTGAAATTCGGTCCATTAGTTTTTTAGTTAAAGTGGATACAAAATCTGCACAGACAGACACACAGACAGACAGACACACAGACACACACACAGACGTCACGCTAAAAATAGTTTTTTCGTATTCTAGAGGTCTCGAAACGTGTAGATCCGTCGAAAACTCGAGTTGCGATTTTCGACATGATTCCAATACTTTCCCTATACATTACCATGTATTGCAGGGAAAGTAAAAATAAAAAAAAAATCGAGCAATGCTCTTGGATCCATATTGTGGCGAATCGCAATATAGGTTTTTCGAGTCGCAGAATTTTGGAAACGGAGGCAAAATTCCTAAAAAAATAAGGAAAGGGCATAAGTGGGCGGGGTCTAACTGTGCTCCAAGGAGCACTAGCCTTGAATCAGTGAAATGCTACCTTATAAAAACGCTGGGATCCTAAGCGCATCTAAGCGGCTAATCAAGAGACTGGATATCAGTTCTGCACTGCTACCTCACTTTATGGAGACTCCATATACTGTAAAACATTTGCAAGCGTGTCACTGAATGTTTCAGGGGTATCAGCTGTCCATAATGGGAGTAAAGTTCCTGATAGTTACAATAATTAATATATGGGTCATTTTCTTTAAACGGGCTTTTTCATCTTTCTGGTCACAATATTTTTTTTTTCTATTTTTCAACCTGTTTTCGGCATTATATTTTAACATGATTGGTTTAAACTAAAAAAAAATCAGTAGAAACAATCATTTTGGGGAAATAAAATAGAAAATGCAAATTTTTATTTTCAAGACAAGTAAATGACAGCATGATGGGGGAATGACACTTAATATAGGCAACAGTTGTTTAATATATATATATATATATATATATTTTTTTTTTTCCAAAAAGAATACCTAAGTACAGAAAAGCAAAAGATGAATGTGAAAAACAGAAAACAGGTACCCATATATTAAATGAAATGGTCTACATGAGATACGTCGATGATGTGATTTTGAGTTGTAGTGTTGCAGATTTCAATATGGATTTTAGTTTTTATCCACAAACTTTAAACCTAATAGAAACTCCTAGCAATTCAGATGAAAGTTTAAATTATTTGGACTTATGTATAGTTAAAGACAATAATAAAATTTATTTCAGAATTTTTGATAAAAGAAAAGATTTTAAATTTAAAATAAACTTCATCACACCTTGGTCAAGTAATTTACATAAAAATGTTTTTCGTAATATTATCATTAACCAATTAACTAGAAATAAACGATTGAATAGTAGAAAGTATGATCAAAAGCATCACGATGCAGAGTTTATAAATGAAGCTGTAAAACACGGTTACCCCATGGGTTTTGTAATTAAAATACTTTCAGAATTCACTGGGTTAACTGTAACTGAATGTAAGGGCAAATATTTAAACAGTTGAAACATTTCGTTGAATAGCTACGACTCGCGAGTATTGAGTATGGTTATTTGTGAAGTGGACTACAAGTTGGAGTTTTATACATCGGGCAGTTTTGGTAAGAATTTTGGAATTTGTTGAGACGGGTTATATCGGCACGTTCATTTGTAGGCACATTGAGTGAATTGAATAGTTTTTTCGTGTGTCATCCAAATTGTATTTTTGAATTTTTGCTGTGGGTTTTTGCTGTTCGGTAATTGATGGTATTAAGGCCATTCCATGTATAAGTATCGGCTTCCGGGAGTGTCGCCATGGCATAAAGCATTGCTTAACCGGAGAGTGGGGGTCACAACTCCCCCCGGCCACTTGTGATACTTTTCGTTTTTCACATTCATCTTTTGCTTTTCTGTACTTAGGTATTCTTTTTGGAAAATATATTTGTAAATGTGTACAAGGGCAGCTTAGCGCCATGTTTGCATATTTTACGTATGAGAAATTTTTTTTCATGTAGCTATCTCAGAATACTTTACATTTGTAAATTATATATATATATATATATATATATATATATATATATATATATATATATATATATATATATATAGATATAGATATATATATTAGAAAAATAAAATAAATTGTTTTGCTTTAATTGCAATCTGATATTTAGAACTAACTTTTTATTTGTTTTATCTTCTAAAAGGAACATATAGTTTAAATGTAATTCACCTGATCTAATGTCATTCCCTTGTCTACCGAGAAGACAGGTTATTGACTACAGGGAAATGACAAATCATGTGATTTTACTTTCTGAGTATATGAGTTGTATTTACATTTAAGCCTAACTTGATATTCAGTTTGCTACGCTAAGCACACATATATGTCAAAAAAATAATTTACTTTTATATTACCGGAATAATTAAAGACAGGCGAAAGAGAAAGGATAAAGATGTTTACCCAAAATTTTATAATATTTGACTGCACAGAATGATATCTAGAATGTAGTCAAACTCTTGAAATTGTAAATATGGACTTTAGTAAAAAAGAATAAAAATTTAATTATATTTTGTTGCCATCTACACTCTTTTGCAAAAAAAACGAAGCACCCCTAAAAAATAATCCGATCATCTCGAAATTTTGCATGCAAATTCCTTTATATCAAGTATGCAAATGATTAAATTCGCAAGGCCAATGAGTGTTAACTACTGTCATAGTTCGCGTTTCTACTGCGTAACTAGCATCCTATAAACCTAGGTTAAAAATGTGGACACTTTATTTTTGCTGGTTATCGGCGTTGCAGTTCCGTGGAGACACAACCAAGAATGCCGGCACGACGTTGCCGAAGTCCATAGATGAGTTCTAACGTGGTCATATAGTCGGGATACGTGAAGCTGACTGGTCATACAGAGCAATAGACCGCCACCTGCACCGAACGGATACTGTTGTTTCAAAAGTGCTGGCAGCAATGGTTGCTGTATGGAACTCATCGGCGGAATGAAGACTCTGGAAGGCCAAGGGGCACGGATACGAGGCAGAATCGGATGATTTTGCCTCGTATATAGGCGACAGGCCCGAACTGGCCCAACGGCATCATTGTCAAACATCCAACGTGCTACAGCCTCTTCCATACCACCCGTCGTACCTTCCATCATTGTAGTGTAGCAATTTGTGAAAGTGCTTATTTCCTATTTTTAAAATGTGTTTTTCGAGCCAGAATGTAAATGAATGGTTGGTTCTGAAATCGTCTGCACGCGAGAAGCGGTTTTTCTGCATGCTCATGAATTTTGAGCCTGAATTCCCGCTTGAAAGAATCCGTTAAAGATGTACGGGTGCGTTTTTTATTGGTTTCGGTTCATGTTTCTCGTTCTTCAAAGCGCTGCAAAGGCCAATGCTTGATGTATATGTATGTGACGTCATTTTTGAGTAAATGTAGAGAGACGCGCTGGTTTTGTTCGGCAGATTGGAACTGGATTTTTGGTAGGGGCAGTCAGATAAAATTTGGCTCCGAAATAAAAATGGCTAGAAATCTAAAAGGTGAATTTAAAATAATTCCACATCTCTTCATTAAGCTTTGGCTGCCCTATCATGGTTTTTTCTAATACTCAAGTGTTTGTAAGTATAATAATTGAATTAATTAAAGCTGGGATGTAAAAACTTCCAGTGCTTGACTGGCTTACATCCATTCAAAAATCCTAAAATTCTTAAGTTGCCAGTCAAAGTAAAATGCCAGGAAAACCCTTTAAGGCATAATATTTACTATTGTATTTATGTGAATATAGATATTTTTGATTATCAAATTAGTAAAGAAAAATTTAATGAAGAAATCATTCGAAGTCAAGTCTAAGGACTCTGAAATTAATTCTGGAAATCCTTTATGGAATTAAACGTTCTAAGTTGTGAATGATATTCTGATCTGACTTTGCTTAAGTAATCTGTGCCATATGGAAAATGATAATAAGGGTGTAAACACCTATGGTTAAAGTGAAACCTGTATTGATTTTGATTGTATTGTTCATCCACCTATATAATGCCATTATTAAAGTGTTGTTTAATTTTCACTGAGAGTAATTCTTCATGGATTTGTTACTTGCCATATTTTTATGTTTTCAGTCAGTATGAAGTAGTTTCGCTTCATACCAGGGAAGGGATCGCACCTGCGGTTTGTAACTACCACTGCACCTTAGATCACTTTTCCGGCCTTATGAGATGAATTTTCACTGTGTTTATATATATATGACGCAATTACCATACTCTTAAGCTTAAGCTTACTTTCATAATTCTGACAGTGTTTGTGAACGGTTGGGAATCCCGCGTTCACATCATCTCAAGGCGCTTGGCTGAGGTGGGGTTACACTCACTGCGATCTTTAAGACGTCTACCCGTAACCCCACATCATCGACAGAGCCGTTTGGAGCGGTGTCTTAGCCGAACATCATGACTGCCAATAGACTGGCATTGCATAGTATTCAGCGATGAATCAGGTTTCAGTCTTTAAGAAAATGACCATCGGGTAAGTGTGTGGAGGTGCCAAGGTTATCAGTCCCAATCAGCCTTTGTTTTACACAGGCACACAGCAATTACCCCTGGTGTGATTGTCTGGGGTGATATCTCTTACGACAACAGTTTGCTCCTAGTTACTCTGCGTACAACTTTATTAGCTCAACGTTATGTTGATGAAATACTGAGGTCGTTTGCGTTACCCGTCATGGCACGTCATTCTGGGGCGATTTTCTAACAATGATGCCACGTCACATACGGCTCGCATATTTCTGGACTGTCTCAGTGCTGTTGATACTTGTTGGAAAATGGCACACACCCATACTGACATAGTACTAAAATAGTTTATTCTCCTTCTTCAGTGCCCAAAACTTGTAAATTCATCTAAAATCCGTTAATTATATTTCAGATCCTATTCCCATACATTTTTCTATCAGGGATAAGCAATTAAGAAATGCATTTTAAGCAACTGAATTCTAAAGTGTTTTTTTTTTTGTTACCCACACACTTATACTAACATTCTGACATTTCCCAAATCAACTCTGATGCTTTTCTTTTGCAAGATTTTTCTATAATTTATATCTAGAAATATATTTGCATTTCTTACACAGTTCATGTCTACTCTGCAATTGACAAAATAATGCACTTACTTGCAGCCAAGTATTTTCAAAACATTGTTTTTCCCATACACAGCCTCGAACTAAAAACATAAAGACATAGAATTAAAGCACTGCCACTTAGCATACGAATACACAGTACAATCACAATTATTGTATCTCTTATAATCACAGACCCCACCGATAAGGGGATTTTCCCGTGAAAACTGTTTAATATTTAAGTATTCTTTAATACTTAAGTATTCTTTAAACTTTAAGTATTATTTAATCCTTAAGGATTAAATAATACTTAAGTTTAAAAAATACTTAAGTGTTAAAGAATACTTAAGTATTCTTTATCAAAGCACCCAGTACGTTCTCTGATTACTCCAAAATAGGATCCATTTATGGAGTACCATTTTGGTACTTCATAAAAGTCCACCTTCCTCATGAACGACGGTGCTATCGACTTACTGTAACAGCGAATCCTGCAGATTTTAAGGGCACAAAATTATATTCAGATCAGAATCTATATCTACCATACCAACTTATCAATATTATTCAAATCAGAAGAAATATCTAAAATAACATCCTACCAATTATATTCTGATCAAAAGATGTAACTACCACATCATTCTTACCAATTACATTCAGATCAGAAGATATATCTACAATACCAACCTTACCAATTACATTCAGATCAGAAGATATATCTACCATACCAATCATAGCAATTATATTCAGATCAGAAGATATATCTACTATACCAATATTACCAATTATATTTAGATTAGAAGATATATCTTCCATACCAATCTTAAGATTCATTCAGGTTTGTGCAACAAGAAATTGACATGCAAACTAGATAAAAAAAATTTATTTGAACTTTTTAGGTTTTTCTATCCTTACATAAGCTTTGGGTTCACTAAAGTCTAAATTCTTGCAAACGTATGTTTCATACATGCAAGATGCTAGCTATGAGTTACATATGGTCACCAACATTTGGGAGCTGAAGTATAAAATCAGGCACAGACCTCAAAAAATAAAAACAAAATTCCAAACACCACTCATTATTGGGTCTCCTTGGATTATACAATCATATCAAAAGTATCATTAGACTCATAATAATGTCTACTGTAAATAAAGGTACATCTCATTTGCTAAATGGGTCACCTTCACATTTAGTTGCTCATTATTTCAAAAAATCCAACTAGCAACATGTAATACAATATTTGTATTACATGTTCCCACCCCAATTACAAATGCCAGGAAAGATACTGAACTATCTAAATGCAGCAGAGGGAACCAATGGCAACACATTCATAGATAAACAGCGGTCATCCTCTTCTGCATCAACGACAAATAGGAGAAGTGGTATGTAACCAATGGGGGAAAGAAGAAAGCGCCCCAACAGCTGTATTCCAAAAAGTTCAGTCGACTCCTATTTTTCGAACGAGCTAATATCTTGTTTCTTGGTTTTGTGAAGATAGATCGAATGTGAGCGCTAAAATGAAAGCGTATTGCAGATAGGTGAAGTGCAACAGTGGCATAAAGCATAGAGATTGCACGAATATGTATGGAGTGCTTAAAGAGTGAAGGTATTTAGGTTTCACATATCACTAATTAGCACGGAAGGCACACTTTTATCAACTATTCAAATAATGAACAATCAGTTCGTAAGAGTCTATATTAGATTAACTAGTTCTTATATTTTGAGCTAAAAGAACTATTTTGAGTGTCGATTGTTCAAAAGAAACTGTTTTAAAAAATATATGTCAATTATATTATGTTTAAATATGTATTAATGAAATATTGTCAATGTTATATACTTTATAAAAATAGACTTATGAATAATAGCATTAATCAAGATAAATGGATATCTAGAACTTAAAATATAAAATAAAATTGGTAAATTAAGTTAAGTGTATTTATTTATATGTTGTGTGATTGTCTCTACAGCTTGAGAACCAGGAGCTTACATGCTCCACCCTTAGTGACGGCATCATAGGTAAGTCCTATAGTGGTAATTTTGATAAGGACAATTTTACCTTATTACACAACACCCATATTTTATGTCATTATAAGAATTCCCATGTCGCCATTCTGCTAAATATAAACTGTATGAGCGATTCCGACCATAAATACGGGAGATACACTGAAAACACCATTAAGGATCTGTTTCTATCTTTAAGGTAGGAAAATGCATGTTACTCTTACTTTGCAGGTATACCTTTTCTATATCGTTGATATAGCGCAATCTTTGCATAAATATCTTATAAAAAGATGTGTGCGGTCTAGAGCCCGTGAATTTTAGAGGAAGCGTAAATAAGATTTTAATCAATATGTTAATATTATTGAACAGGATATAAAATAGGATGACAAAATCATGCTATGAAATAGAATGACAAAATCATGCTATGAAATAGGATGACAAAAACATAATATAAAACAGGATGTGAAAGTCTTGTGTTGACAAAATCATAGTATTAAATAGGATGACAGCCTTGTGATAACAAAAACATAGTATAAAATAGGATGACAGCCTTGTGATGACAAAAAACATGTATTTTAAGAAACATTATTCTAAGATAAATGATGTCAGAATTTTTTCAAATGCACCAATGCTACGAAATATTTTATTCGCATTCTGATGTGCGCTTTATAAGCTTTCAAAAAAAAATCTCATAGCATTGACGCTTTATAACAAAGCCAACTACCCCTGTAAAGGCATAATGGCGTATCTTTTGATATATCTTGAATCATCACGAGGCCAAGGATTGTTCGCCTTTCATTGTGTAGTCTGAAAATAGAGAGATAGAAAAAGAGAGTATGGCAATACTCAAGGCATTACCGAATCTTTGATATCACTGCCCAGTTTTCGCAAATCGATGAGATCTGTAGAACGCTTTGATCTCCCTCTTGAATCTTGAACTTTGTACTGGCTTTTCAAAATACCCAGTCTTCCAAGGTATGAAAACTTTGCTAAAATGCAAAAATTAAACATTTTTTTACAGTCGTAACACTCTAGCTTCAAATGTCACACATAAGAATTAATATTGTTACATAAATGAAACTATTAACTATTATTGTTAAGAAAACTATTAACAAGTGATTGCAGTTTGCTTTATGGCATATTTCCTCAATTTTAATGAAATAATTTACGGAAGTTATCACGAAATTCATGAACCATGTCAATAACTCAAGAGTTATTATGGGTAGTGTTCATTTTTATGCGGTAGTATAGGAAACTCAAATGGCGCCACTGGTTGAGACAACCTTGGGAGGGCTGATACATTTTAAGGGATACGGGGTCTAACTTAATTCATGTTAGAGAGAGTAGGAAAAATCAATTACGAAGTTGTAGCGTGTTGCAAAATTGGGGATTTTGTTTCCCCGCAAGAGATGAAAATGAACTCTTAAAACCACTGTGCATTCTAACTCGACCCCCCTCCTCACACACACACACACACCTCTAAAAAAATCGAACATTTAGACAGTATGATAAAATAAAATTTACTTTATTATTCACAAAGCATTCACCTTCAGCAACACAGCATGCTTGCACATATGTAATAAGATGTCTCCGCATGTTTTCTGTTTTTATGATTACTTAGTTACATGCATATTAATAGACATGTTCCGCAATTACATTGTCATATGCAGGTTA
Organism: Amaurobius ferox; assembly: GCA_951213105.1. Classification (NCBI taxonomy): domain Eukaryota; kingdom Metazoa; phylum Arthropoda; class Arachnida; order Araneae; family Amaurobiidae; genus Amaurobius; species Amaurobius ferox. The sequence goes on from OX578151.1 coordinate 124,606,803, forward strand.
ATTAACATGTTCTACGATCACAATGTTACATGCAGATTAATAAACATGTTCTATGATTACACTGTTACATGCAGATTAATAAACATATTATACTATTATATTGTTAAATGCAGATTAATAAACCTGTTTCATTCAAAATCATTATTTAACGAATTAATTTGAAGCTTTTACTGTGGGACAAAAATGTTTAGTACAAATGTTGAAAATCTCTACTACTTGTGTTTGACGTTTCCCCCTGATTCTAAAAGAAAGCGTGATATCCTTCCGTACCTCCTAAAACAGTGGATCAGCAACCTAAAATTGTTTCATCGTGTAGCGCTATTGAAATTCCCCATACACTTGCATAAAGATATTTGACAATACTTTTTGAGCCAATAATTTTGGAGTTATTGACTTGATCCACAACAACCCTTGTCGCCCTGTAGGCAGTAAAATACAACTGATAGGGACATTAACACATTGCCATTTTGATTAACATTGTTTTACAACCCTTATAAAAATTCAGATTTCTGTATATATGGAAAGTCAGACAATTGCTGCAAAGTAAATATTTAACTAAGTCTGTGCTTTAAAAAAAGCATACAATTTGTGAGATTAAAATTGGTTTACAACTTATGTGTGTGGTGGGTTTTAAAAAAGTACAGAAAATATATTTTGAAATACAAGATGGCTGCAATTAAAATATCCTATTGGCCTGTTGTTTCTGAATTTCCTCCAATCGCATACCCTTATTGAGGCATTCATTTTAATAGTATACCCATCTCTAGACATTAATCACTTTGGCGTATCCCTTTATAGACATTGGCCTTGCGGGTATAACCTTTTAGCGGTGATATATTATCTTTAAAGATTACGTATCTGAAATAGCAAAATCCTGGTTATTTTCATTTGGTAAACCGTATTTTAGAATATTGACTCAAAAAGGGAGAATAAAGTTTAACACTAGTATTACTAAAAATTTAAAGAGGCAATCATTTGTAAAACGAAAAACTTACAACACTAACTTTTGGTATGGATGCTAATCAATTTAGACTATAGGAGCACAATGACATACATCTAAATTGAGAATCAACAACAGGCTTACGTTGGGAATCAACAACAGGTTATGTGCATATTAAGATGCTCCAATTAAGATGCCTTCTGGCGAGCCGTGCTATCTGGGTCATAAAATAACAGGTTTACAATTGTAAACAAAATGGTGAACAGGGAACAGTTTTTCTATAGAACGTAATTTTGCATTCTAAATAGCTCAGTATATGAAACGTCGTTTTCCTTTATAATGTATTTCTTGCGAAAGTCTGGTTATACCATATCTAAGATAGACAAATACAAAACTCTTAATCCAAGAAAATCCACTTTAAAGTGTGACATGAAATATTATTACTTTTTGTATTATGTTTTACACTATATCTCATTATGTTTTACGATTATGTTTTACAATTTCTATTCTAATCGGTATTTTGCACAGCAAATGGCATCAAGATGTTCAATAATGTAAACCCCTAAACATTAAAAACATGAGAAATCGATAATTTTTTAAGTTCGGAGACCAAATACCTTTGACTGTACTGAAAAAATTGATAATTAAACATGACACAGGGGTACTGTAGTTAAATTCCAGACAGTGTAGTTAGTACCTATAGTGTTGCATTGTCCATCCGGGGACCCACTTGACAAAAGAGGAGGGCACTTGCATTGAACCTTATATTTCTCATCCAACTCACAGAGTCTGCCTAATATTGTACATTTATCATGGTTCGCCTTTATGTCACATAATGCTAGAAAAGAAATTGAAATATTAATCATCACATGCAAGATATTAATAATGTCCTATGACGAGTTGTACAAAGTTATATAAAAGATTACCCCCTATCCTCATATATGTAGGGCTCATGTTTCTACACTCACGACGAACACGTACGGACTAGTCACATCTTATCAACATTATTAATTACAATGCAACTCAAGACATAACTACACGTATACATGTCTCAAGGACACTGAATCGCGTTATGTTTATAATACAGAATAATGGATCAGTAATTTCTCCAAAGAAAAGAAGATTATGAAATATATAAAATTTTATTTTCAGAGATATTGCATCATCGCCAAATTGTAAACTAGTTACATTACTCAAAAGTTCTAAGTTAGCAATATTACACGAAATGTATCTCGAAACGTGACAAACTGCCAACACTAAATAAAATGGCCAAAAAATCAATTTTTTTTTGTTTCACAAATTTTTAAATTCTTAAATCAGAAGGCACAAAATGAGTGAGTCATTATTCATTAAAATCGGTTCCTTAGGTAATTAAGGATGATGGTCCATCAACAATGAAATAAAAGCCGGAACGAAAATCGCGAAAAGTTTCCCTTTAAAGTTCATTCTCGAGCTTACCTCGGTAATTGTAATTTTTGACATCTGTTTTTCTCAGCTTCGCGAGTGTATTACAGATGAAAAAAGAATGATGTCTTTATCTATTTTGAAAGCTGAGCTACAAAATCTTGAAAGTCGGACTTTATTACATCAAGTATAATATACACTTGTCACCCATGGACATGGCTACTTGACGGGGTGGGACGCTGTCGCGTTTCTAAAATTAGCGTTTCTTTTTCATATGAACATACTTATACATATTAGCATACTTATTTATATGAGCATATTCATATGAGCTTCTAATTCATATGAGTTTCTTGAGCATACTTATTTACATGAGCATGCTTATTCATGAATATTATATGAATGAGCATACTTATAGGGTTCCTTCTTAAGACCTTATACATTTTTTCAACTTTCGATTGAAGTTGTTCCGGAGCTGACAAAAACAGGGTCAATTAATAGAAAAACTCCTCTAGTGGCTAATTGAAGAAATTTGAATAAAATTCTAACTACTTTGATTAAAAATATACTAGCTGAATATTCGATGAAAATCAACGGTCTCGCAATAAGCAACCCCTGAATATTGTACATTTTTTAATAATTCACATTTCACATTTATTCGGCAAATCGAATATTTAGTGTGCAGAACCTCCTAAAGAAGAATATAATGGAAATCTTAAATTACGCACTTCTTTCTTTCAAACTAGCTATTCGTACATCACATTAAAATCTCTATCTCACCCCGAAGCATACTATTTTATCCCTTTCGAAAGTTTTTCTGTGGATCACAATCATAAATGGACATTTTTGAAAACTCCGGTCCTCTTTGTTTTTTTATCAGATGATTGGCTCATATACCAAATATCAAGCTTCTTGGTTGGTTGGTTGGTCGGTATCGTGTCCACTTTGAAGTCAAATAGATCCATGTGCGTGTATCACTGCCTTTGCCAGATCCACTATCCTCTCAGTATAAAGTTCATCTCTGAAGTGGAATTCCCCCGAGCTTTGCAGCGCTGCAAGTATAGCCGGACATGTAAAGATATGTCCTGGAGAAAGCCCCACCCAAGGGCAATTTCTGCAGTTCTTATATGTCCTGGTACCGTCTTCATTAATTTTCATGCCACCGAAGTTACGAGTTCTCAGTCTGGTAATGGTCTTAGTGATTTCTCTATTTGCATTAATTTTACATATCTGATGACTTATCTTGATAGATTTCTCCCTGAGTCTATATCTGGCAATAGCATTTTCATCATCTAGGGTGACGAGGTTTATGTTGTTATTGTTTAGAATTCCCGCCTCTTTAGCCAATTCATCTGCTGTCTCATTACCCTCAATACCGACATGTGCAGGAATTCATTGTAAAATGTATGCCTTTCCCATCTGGTCTATTAAATCTAGGTCTCTATGAATATATTGAATGAATCTTGAGCGTCCTAGTAGAATTGCCTCAAAGGCAGCTTTTGAATCATTGTAGATTACAAGTCCCTTTGCCCTGTTTATTTCAGTTCGATGAATGGATTCTCTCAGGGTCTCTCGGATCGCTATTAATTCACAAGTAAAGTTAGACGCGATATTGCCTGCCCCATAACTTTGGAGTTGAGTTGTTCCATCTGGTAGGGTCATATGAATGCCGGCTCATCCCTTAAGAATAGTCTCGTCTGATGAACCGTCTGTGTACACTTGTACCAAATTGGCTCTCCAATAGGACTCGATTGTTCTAGATCCCTTAGTCCTGATAGTAGTTTCAATTTCCTTTTGTGTGCATTGTTCCACAAGATCCAGTTTTACCTTGATGTTCTTGGGGATGCAGGAGGATAGGTTGGACTCCTGGAGAACAACATGAGATTCGTGACTGAGATCAAGAATTTCTCTGATTTCACCATCATATTTCAGAGTAGATGACCTCATAAGTTTTGACCAATTACTCCAACCCTCAAAAGTCCTTCTGGAGATGTGCTCCAAATCTCTGCTCCTGGCTTATTTATGAACATGATTGTAAGATATTTTTTTCTCTGTAAGAGAGTCGGGAGTCCACACTCCCGTTATGGCGCAATGTTATTAGTGGATGAAACGGCTCCAGATATAATTTTGGCAGCTCTTGTCCAATAGGACTCGATTGTTCTAGATCCCTTAGTCCTGATAGTAGTTTCAATTTCCTTTTGTGTGCATTGTTCCACAAGATCCAGTTTTGCCTTGATGTTCTTGGGGATACAGGAGGATAGGTTGGACTCCTGGAGAACAACATGAGATTCGTGACTGAGATCAAGAATTTCTCTGATTTCACCATCATATTTCAGAGTAGATGACCTCATAAGTTTTGACCAATTACTCCAACCCTCAAAAGTCCTTCTGGAGATGTGCTCCAAATCTCTGCTCCTGGCTTATTTATGAACATGATTGTAAGATATTTTTTTCTCTGTAAGAGAGTCGGGAGTCCACACTCCCGTTATGGCGCAATGTTATTAGTGGATGAAACGGCTCCAGATATAATTTTGGCAGCTCTTGTCCAATAGGACTCGATTGTTCTAGATCCCTTAGTCCTGATAGTAGTTTCAATTTCCTTTTGTGTGCATTGTTCCACAAGATCCAGTTTTGCCTTGATGTTCTTGGGGATACAGGAGGATAGGTTGGACTCCTGGAGAACAACATGAGATTCGTGACTGAGATCAAGAATTTCTCTGATTTCACCATCATATTTCAGAGTAGATGACCTCATAAGTTTTGACCAATTACTCCAACCCTCAAAAGTCCTTCTGGAGATGTGCTCCAAATCTCTGCTCCTGGCTTATTTATGAACATGATTGTAAGATATTTTTTTCTCTGTAAGAGAGTCGGGAGTCCACACTCCCGTTATGGCGCAATGTTATTAGTGGATGAAACGGCTCCAGATATAATTTTGGCAGCTCTTGTCCAATAGGACTCGATTGTTCTAGATCCCTTAGTCCTGATAGTAGTTTCAATTTCCTTTTGTGTGCATTGTTCCACAAGATCCAGTTTTGCCTTGATGTTCTTGGGGATACAGGAGGATAGGTTGGACTCCTGGAGAACAACATGAGATTCGTGACTGAGATCAAGAATTTCTCTGATTTCACCATCATATTTCAGAGTAGATGACCTCATAAGTTTTGACCAATTACTCCAACCCTCAAAAGTCCTTCTGGAGATGTGCTCCAAATCTCTGCTCCTGGCTTATTTATGAACATGATTGTAAGATATTTTTTTCTCTGTAAGAGAGTCGGGAGTCCACACTCCCGTTATGGCGCAATGTTATTAGTGGATGAAACGGCTCCAGATATAATTTTGGCAGCTCTTGTCTGGATCTTATCGAGTTTGCTCAGTTCTGTCTCAGAAACATGTGCTTCTATCACATTTAAAAGGAAGCGCATTTCATTTATTTTGAAAATTGAGGGAATATTTAATTCTTATTCAGAAATACTCACAACGTATACATCTATATTTTAAACCCATTACAATTCTTTTCTTTTGCATTTATTATGCGTTGTAGGGAAATAAAAAATCCTGGGAATATATCGGTGAGCAAAATCTTAAAGTTTGGGCATTACTCAACCTTGTGATCGCAGAAGGACGTATAATTTTATTTACTTTCACAATTTGGTTGAATTTATTTTAATGGATTAATGCTATGATATTGTGGCATATAAAAACAATAGGTTGGATTTTAGTCGTGAATCGTCAAATGTGTACATTTTCAAAAGTGATAACCCGCCAATTAACTTACTGTGTTGTCCGTTGTTCCTGAGAATCAAATTGATTAATAGACATAAATTTATTTTACTTACACAAGTGACGAGACAAAATTTGTCAAATTAAAATTTATTAAAATATTATTATTATTATTCATACTAAATTCGCTCAATATTAACTTTATCATCATATATTATTTACAAAACTCATCAGTGACTAACATCATTGTTACAGATAATTTTACCTAGAACTATTGAATATGATACAGCGACTTATTACTGACTTATAGTCAAACTCTATACATTCCTCTAATATATAAAGAAAACTGTGCCTGTTGTCTTTGATCACACTTAAGAAGCAACTTATTTCATATTTTTCAAAAGGCCTATCTTTTGCACTGCATTAACAGCACTGAATTAACGTTTTAAACTGACTTGCAACATTCTTATCGAAATCGTGAAAAGTAATTTAAGTAAGAGAACCATCTTTATTGAAATCATAAAACGTACTCAAAGTAATAGCAGCATCTCTTTCTAAAGCATAAAACGTGCTGCAAGTAATAGCAGCATCCATTTCAAAGCCATGAAATGTATACAAATTAGTTGCAGCATCATTTTCGACAACATCAAAACGTAATGCACGTTATACGGAGCACTCTGTGGGTTCCCCTCTTCTTCTCATTGGTTACCCGTGATTCATTTTCCCATTGGCTCCAATAATGGGGATGGAGTTTATGTTGCACTTCATTGGATAATCCCCTATATCTCTTACAACCTTGCTTGCGTCCAAGAAACGCACGTGCTCTGAGGTCATAATAAAATGTATTTTCTATAAATAACTATCCGTCCATCATAAAAACTAATGTCCGCATGTCTAGGGCTTGTCGCTTTTGCAACTGTAGAACCATTAATGCCTTTTATTCGTACTGTTTCACAAATATTTTTGTTGCATTTGTACATACACAATGTTAATATCCATAAATCGGGGTACTTACCAGTACAAACCCCATTATCATCTTTTGTAAAGCCGATATCACAGTCACACTTGTAACCCTTCTCATCCAAAACTTCGTGACACCGAGCAGATTTCTTTGAACATTCTTCGATTACTTTGCTATCTCGACACATTTCCTTACCTAAAGAAGTAAGTATTATAAATTATTAACTCAGGAGAAATGCAAATGAATCGAAGTGAAAATGGTATAAGCTCAACGTCGCGTATTTCCTGAGATACAAAATCTGATGTGCCCAGCATGTGTTTGACTTTCTCAACATATTAACAAATTTAGAAGTGTAGAAATAGTAATACAAATAAGAATTTTTCTTATCGTTCAACACAAATCTGTATAAGATAAAAAATTTGATGTGGATAGCAGATGACTTTTCGTTATATAATGCAATGAATTTCTTTCTTTCACAGTTGATTTGTATAAGATCTATGGCACTAAGTTTTTTTTATCTTGTATTGTACATCTGGCGCATTTCCGAATGGCAACATGCAAAACAATTTAGAAATACAGGGTGGACATAATTAAAGTACAGGTGCTTAGAACCCGATAGTGAGAAAACTGTTGGGCCAAACTCAACCAAATTTGCAGTAAATACTATTTAGACCATGGGATTTTAATTTTTAAAAGAAAAAAATAGTTTGGATTATTGCTGTCGCGGGCCAAAATGGCGAGGTACGGTCCATTTTTGGAGTAAAATAGGCATAGGAAGTACAAAAAGTTAATATTTTACATCATTTTGAAAAAGACATCACGTTTACATTTTATACATATTTAGTGCACTTTATATTTACACTCGCATCTTACATTTACGTACGCATGACATTGATTTTTATAGTGGCATCATTTACATGTGCGATTCAATGTGTTTTCCTTGCATATGTTCCAAAGAGTGCATTCTCTGAACAGCATTCTCTAATGCAGAATGCAGCAAATCTCCATTGATTTTCTTGACGTGCAATGTTATTCGGTCCTTCAAAGTGTCTAAATTATCCACATTCCCTTGATATACTAAGCTCTTTACATGACCCCACAACCAAAAGTCACAAGGGGGGAGATCAAGCGAAAAACCTGACCACTTCATAGGAAAAGCTCGACTAATTTATTATTCGGTTGTTGGTAACATGCTGTCGTAGGACTTCCTATAAGCGCAATCCAATATGAGGGGGCGCTTCATCCTGTATAAATATTGTAGATTCAATACATCCACGCTGTTGAACTTGCGGAATAACAGAGTTCAACAGTATTGTTCAACACCTCTTAGCAGTGACGGAACAAGGACCAATTGATGTGTGCTCCTCGAAAAAATACGCACCTATGATGAATGAGACAGAAGCCACACCAAACTGTTACTTTCGGAGAGTGAAAAGGAACCTCCTGAAACGCATGAGGGTTCTCAGAAGTCCAAATGCGGCAATTCTGTGTGTTTACTGTTTCATTCAGATAAACTCCACAAGATTTTGCACTCCACAAGATTTCCCAAGGTCATGATTCGTCGACTTCCATGCGGGGTATGAACGTCAGAGAAAATTCCACAAGCGAGTTTCTGCATATCCCTGAAGAAACTGCTGAGTGTGGCTGATTTTGTATGCGTAAAATTTTAGCAATTTGCGCATGATTTTCCATACCAAAGAATACGGCATATCCAGTTGTCTGGATATTGACCGAGTACTGCTAGATCCGGTTGGTGGATCCTCTATGGTAGTTGCAACTGTATTAAGTTCTTCATTCCTCATAGGTTTACGTTCTCGTCTTGGCAATACTTGTAAGGTTCCAGAATTTTTAAAACGCAAAACCTTTTATCGCAAACCTGTGATAATCATTGGACCTTTCGTTTGGCCGTGCAATCTCCAATATTCTCGAAAAAGCATTTTCACTTGTTTGGTAGTAAAGTTTTACTAGCAAGGCACGATCACGTAATGTTGGCATAGCTAACTTTTAACAGCAAAGCACGATCGTAAAAATGTATCGCGTCATTGATTCCGACACATTCATTCCGTTTTCCTTATATCCTCAAAACTAGTAGTACGTACTAATACCGTCAGCTGACTAAAATTTGTATGAAGTTTTGTATTACCGCCTCTTTTCTCCGTGAAAATCTGCATATTTACTACAACGCACTACTGCGTATGAGAGACATGATTGCTAAAATGTTTGATGAAATGTAAGTGCAAATTTAAATATAAAATGTGATGTCAATATCAAAATGCATGTAAAATGTTAACTTTTTGTACTTTTTATGCCTATTTCACTCCAAAAATGGACCTTACAGCGCCACTTTGGCCCGCGGTGGCAAAAATCCGAATTGTTTTTTAATCAAAACCTCATGGTCAAAATGATATTTACTGCAAAGTTGGTTGAGTTTGACCCAACAGTTTTCTCACTATCAGGCTTTAGAAACCTGTACTTTAATTATGACCACCCTGTACCTAATGAACTTATACTTCACGGAACTAAATTGACAATTTTAAATATTGATAGCATCCGCAATAAGCATAGTCTATAGCTATAGCTATAATATATAGTCTATAGCTATATATAGTCTATAGCTGTATAGCAATATAGTTTATAGCTATATATTAAAATATTTTAATAATTAATTCATCAATTTAGTTTCATTTTCGTTAACTCAGCGTCATTTTTGCAATCTGAGACGAAATATTGCCAAGTTGGTAATATTTCGATAAATTAGGTCCCAAGTTCGTTAAATTTATCACCAAAAATTACAGACAAATGAAGAGAAGAACATTATAAATGACTGTTGGTGAATTGTTAAGCGTCAAAATACAAAACTATTACACATCGTATCTTCTCTCGTGAATGGATTGAACTAGATCCACAAGAATGATATTAACAAGTTTATTGGATAATATTGCTTATGAAAAGTGAACATATTTCACAATAGTTAATACTTTCTTCTAATTTTTTAAGATTTTTTTAGACCTTTAAATTTAAATATCTCGAGAACAATTTATGCTAACGTTCTAAAATTTATATCAATAGCTTTCTAATGAAACATTACATAAGAAACGATTATTTAGGTGACATTATTAAAAATGCTGATTTTTTAATGATTATTTTAAAATTTCATTTGAACATGTGGGTGTCTTTCGAACATTCGACTGCATTAAATACCAATAAGATTCCAATATTCACTGATTTCAATTTTTGCACCAAATTTCGTTCGAAATGATGCACCATTCCTTCGTGAAATATCGTCTTCACAGTCTCACGGACACACACACACATACTTACACACACACATACTTACACACACGCACACACACACACACATATTATTTTCGATTGCACTTGTTGAGTTTGCATTAAAAATATAATCTGAAAAAAAATTGAAATAACTTTTGATAAAACAGAATAATTAAATGGGATTTTATTACTAAGTTAAATAATATGCCCATTGTTATGGCAGAATGTATAATAAACGTATATTTTACATTCCAACGTACATTTTACATTCTAAACGTATATTTTACATTCATATTTTTTATGTAAAACCCTAAATACAAGGCCACTAATGTCTGCAATATTCCTATCTGGCATAATAAAAAAATATGTTTGTATTCAGTCTGCGTTCTCTGTGGCGGAAAATCGAAACGTCGGACAGCGGTGAAATTTGGTACAGATGTGCTTCACACCCCGTATTATCTCCAGCCGTCCAATTGGTTGTTCTATGTCTTCGGATGCGTCAGACTGCCTGGGTCTTCAACACCCCTTATTATCCGGCCACTCAAACATTTGCTACACACCCTTTGGGTCAGTTGAGTGGTCTGGGTTTGCAACACCCCGTATTATGTACCTCGTCGTGATTGTTTTAAAATTCGAACTAGTTGAAATGTAATTTAATGTTTAATGTTCCATTTATTGCCATTTTGTCGCATCTGTTCGATTATTTGCAGTTGCAGACGATAATTCAAGATCGTCTGCGGCGGATTAAATTGCAGACGTTCAGTCTCGACTAATAAATATCTGATCCACACTAAGTGGATTTTATTTACAAATTTTCTACTATTTTGAATTTAAAAAATGTGGTCATTTTGACCTAAATTTGACCTAAATTGGATGAAATTCGCTAAAACAGAAATAACTTTACTTTCCCTAAATACATTGTATAATAACGTGGAGGGAAAGTATTGTGATGAGATCAAAAATTCGAATTCGAGTTATCGGAAGAAAAGCACATTTCAAGCATCCTTGAACTCTAATTGAACGCTTCTAAGGTGATATTGGTGTATGTATGAGTATGTGTGCGCGTCTATGTGAGTTTGTGGATGCGATATCTCGCGAATGGATGGAGCGTACCGAACGTAATATGATTAATGGAATCAGTAAATATTGAAACCCTATTGAGTTTGAACATAATCGAATATTCCAAAGACTTTCAAATTTTTCGAATGATATTTTGAAAATAATATTTCATAAATAATCATTTCTTGTGTAATTTTTTATTATGAAGTGAATAATACAAATTTTAGAATGCTGGCATTAACTGTTCTTGAGATATTCAAATAATCGTGAAATATCGTTATATATATAAACTTTTAGTATTCAAAATTATGTTACAAATTTGTTAACATTATTTTCATAGATCTCGCTCGTTTTATTCACTGTAGAAGATACTTTCTATACCAGTTTAATATTTTAACGTCTAACAATTCACTAATAGTCATTTATTTCTGTTGAAAGAGAAACCCTTCACGTGATTATAATGCTTGGCAATAAATTAGGCGAATAATCGCCAGCTTTGCGACTTTTTTATTGGTATCAAATTGACGAGAATATTGTTAAAAGTTTCATAAATGTCGTTAAACTGATAAAATTGACACCAAATTGATGAATTATTTATTAAAACATTTTAATATGTGAACTATATTGCTTATTGCTGATGCTATAATTTTTCAGAATTGTTAAGTTAAATTTACGCAAAATATAGGTATATATGCTTGGATGCTTCGAAATAGTTTTACATTTTTTATTCATCTAGAAAACACAAAATGTATAATTCGACATTGAAAACGTTATGGTGGATTTTTTACATCTGTTTTTCGTCGTGATAAAAATTTACATCAATGATTTATGTAGGAAAAATCATGTGCTGCCCACATCAGACTTTACGAATTTTACTTCAGTATTAAGCTAACTTTTATTAAAGTAAATATTTGTTTTTAGTACTGACTTGACAATATTCCATAATTGTCAGTTAACTTTGCACAAAATATAGTGTATTTGGGTACTTTGAAATAGTTCTACATTTTTTCATCTATAAAAGCACAAAATGTACCTTTTGACATTGCAATCATTGTACCGTGGATTTTTTACATCTGTTTTTTATAGTGATAAAAGTTACATCATTGCTTTATGTATTGACAACCATGTGCTGCCCACACCAATTTAAGAATTTTACTTCAGTATTAAAATAACATTTATTAAAGTAAATATTTCTTTTTAGTGTTGATGTACATCTAATCACTTACGTTTACAGCGAATTCCATCATCATCTTGTTCGTAAGGGTCTTTACACTTGCATCGGAACCCATAAAGTTCATCTGCTTCACATTCAGAGGTTGGGCACATACCGATCGGAAGTGGTTTCTTAGCAGTACAGATATCTGTCAATAAATAAAATACAATAAATCTTTTTACATCGACATTAATTAATTCGAAGTATTGGATAATAACAACCGAACAGTTTTCACCTTGCAAACTTCTCCCTATCCATTAAAAATTTATATTTTATCTCTGTTATCCCTCAACTTCTTTTTGGAAACCGGTTGTTAAATCTTAATGTATTTTTGAGCCGATTGTTAAATTTTAATGAGTTTTGGAACCGATTGTTAAATCTTAAGAGGTTTTGGTGACGATTGTTAAATCTTAATTAACCAATTGGACCAAATACTTATGTTTTTATCCTAAACATGCAAAAAACATACATTTTCTGTGATCACGCTAAATAAGACATAAACATTGTTAAAACATCTACATAATAAACTACAACACTGAATATTTTATCTTAAGTGACTAGGTATATTTTAAATTAGACACTGGTTTATGGATTTACTTCTTTTAGGCTGTCACTATTTGTATTTTTCCTCACGACTGCCTACTAATGGAATAACGAAAATACTCTATAGATCTACAACATTTTTCATCAGAATCCTTTTATTTAAACAGACTAGCACCTTTTCCGGCATTCTGATTTCATTTTAATGGGGGAACGCAGAATTAAGGATCAAGCGTATATAACAGTGGAAAGAAAGAAAATATATTGTCACTTTCTCTTCCTGTTTCAAAATGGATTTCTGACCTCAAAAACCAATTTATACCCTTTGCAAAAAAAAAAAGTGGCGCCATACTTATTACTAGTAAACTCAATTCCGTCAACAACTACTATTTACTACTACTACTACTACTTATACCATAATTTTGACCTGAGGCATCAAATGAGTATCTTTCAGGTCGTTGGGAGGCTTAATTAATTCACCATCCAGTACTACACCTTCAACTTCTGATAATCAAAGATATCTGGGTTTGCTGAAATGTCATTGCAAAAAGGTTGAGCTTATTTAACTGTATGAAATGAGATTCTATGTTCTAAATTTTTCAAGAACTGCCAAGAAAGTGTATACTTACCAACACATGTTTTATCAGCAAAAACGTGTGATATTTCTGGGCATAGACATTTACTTTGTCCTCCTTGTACTATGCAGTGTCCCACGCCACATTCCAGGTCACACGGTGGTTCTCCGCCTTCTTTCTCTTCCCGAACTTCATGAAAAACAGATAAAAATAAGGTGAATTATATAACATTTCAGTGCAATACATTCTGTGAAATTAAAATTGCAACTCCAAGAAAGGGAAGTACGGTTCAACTGTAACTTATGGGCAAGCCAGATAGCAAATAAGACATAATAAAATTTAAATAAAAGAAAACATTTTGTAGTGAATAAATAATTGGAGGAGGTATGGGCATGCACCAAAATGTGGTATAATAATATTTTTACGAAAGAAAAAATAATCGTTGTGTCGCAATAACCCACCAATTTTTCCAAGTGCGAGCCCACATACCATATCTAAAAAATACATTGATCATGAAATAACTAAAATTTAAAAAATAATATTTATTAAATACGCAATTATGATCAAAAATAAAATTATAAAATAGCTTCCTAATTAATTACTACTTAACAAAGTGCCCAAGGAGGTGAGGGTTCAGTGTGAAACCTTTTTTTTTTTTAATCGAAAACACTCAATAGAACAAGGACTCCACCTTTGTTTAATGAAATCAACACATACCTTCAGTATCGTTGCTCTAACATATTTCGTCACCACTGCATCGTCGTTCTTTCTCATTACTGCACTAATCAAAATTGATTAATTTTTTCCTTACAGTTCTAGACCTCGCTTTATTTTTGTCCCAGCAGGACTGTGTCTTAGTTCCATCTTATTACTACGACAGAACTGCACTTTATCTTGGTATTTTAGAAACACTTTTCGTCTTATTACTTCGGCATTGAACCACACCTCCGTTCCATCTAATCACGGATCTCCTTCTCAGCGGATTTTTTTCTCTAATCAAAAGCATATTTTTTTGCTTCGGGTCAGTACGCCCTCGTCGACTTTCATTGGCTTATTCCTTTTGCTTTAAATTGACGTGCCTCTTCACTAGTTCGTCTGGAGCTAATGAAAATTGTAAAATATAGAAATATAAGTTGCGTAAAATCTAGCTTCAATATCTGCATTGTTTAAATTTGAAAGTACTGTAGTCTGCGTTGTTTCCATTTTCGCCGCTTTTATTTGGACTTTAACTACGAAGTTACGTATGTATTTCGTGATATCTCATCATGATCCATGTCCGTTCAAAATGTTTTTAGCGGAGAATATTAGAAATGTTTTCAACAATTAACAAACTGTAAAATGTGAGGAAACAAACTCAATAAGAAATTATAGAAGAATCCTTCATATGAAGGCAATGGTGCAAATGGTAAACATGATTTTGACAGAACTATTAAGCAATTTATCCATGCAGTCATGCATACGAATTTTCGAAAAACCGCATGTTTCATCTCCAGAAATGTGAATAAAATTATCTTATAAACAATTTACCGCCACAGGAATTATTCGATGTTGAACCTATATCAGTCGTCACCGTTTAAGCCCTATCAATAGCCAATTCTGAAAAATAGATGTCGTACGGAAAATATTTGAAAAGGAAATGGAGATCTTTATTAAATCCCCTACATTCTCCGGAATTTAATGCTGAATACATATCAGTCATCATGCCAGATCTATATGTAGCCAATCTTAAGAAATGGGTGCTTCAAGAAAAAAATGTAAACTAGAAGTGAAAAAGAACCGGAAACTGAAACCTTTAGTAAACCAATGTCTTCCAGATTTGAAATTCAATCTACACTACCAGACACAGAAAATGCAACATCATGAAAGAACGAATAATTAGAGTGTGATGATAAAGGACACACAGACAGGAGGACATATGGCATACATAATTAAGTGATGTTAATTCCAGACGGATAATGCAATACAGTAATGGCATAGACAGGGGGATCAGTATTCAGCTCCCGCCAACTGGAGGATTGTCCCAGTTTATTTACTTTGTGTTAAGGCCACCGCAGTCGTGGCCATCAGCCCTTTGGGAATTTCTACTGTTCAACTAGCGCATTATTTTCCGCCTGCTGGTGTCTGGTCCCAGCAGTTACTTACGATTTTGTATTTTCCCATCTCTGTAGTAGATCCGGCCACCCAAATTACTACTCGTGCCCTAGGGAGAGTCGGGTGGTCTGGGTTTTCGACCTCAGTAGTAGATGTCCTATGTTGAGGCCTAAGAATTTTTCGCTTTGCTGGGATATTGTACCAGCCGTCTGTTCTCATGGTGCCCTCCCACCCAAGTGGTGGTCCCTTTGGTTCAGACCTGCCAGCTCAACTCTGCTCGAATCCTTTTATTTAAGCCTCACCTAATCCCTTTGCCTTTCAGCGACTCGCATCTGTTTTCCCTATTTCCATGTTTTAATTTACTTTGCCACGTTATTGTCAGGACGAAGCGTGCAGATACCAAAGAAATGGGGCCTTCCATGAAGCCGCAAGTATGCAAGATATCTTCGGGTCGTTTATTTTCTTGGTCTTGGCTCTAAACAGCAGCACCTCTCACCAAAGTAATTCTTACCTCTATCTTCTTTTTCCAGATCACAGGCTCCCAGCTCATCGGACTGCCATCCAAGGAGTCTCTCTTAAGTCGCAGCCCATTCTTCAGTGTAAGTGTCCTCGCCCTGTGCGCACTTTAGTTGTATTTAGTTAAGTTGCGCTAGCCGCTTTAGTTTTACCCTTAGTATTAACTTAGTTCCTTAGCATTATCTTTATTTTGGACCTTTATTTACTGTTTTCCTAGTTGACCCGTCTGTACTTTAATTTGTGTCTAAGAACGGCAACTGCCTCTGTTCCCTATTTTCCTCTGTCTCCTCCTTAGCTTAATACTCTACACAACCAGATGTCCTTACCTTGTTTTTCTCCCGTTTCATGCTCTCCTTAGTCAAATAAGACTTAGTTTTAGCTAGATGTAAGTTGCTTAAGCTCCTGTCTTTTCGATTTTCTGCGTGACCAGTCTTTCCTTCCCGGTCTGGGCTCTGCCTGCTGGTGAGTTTTTGGGTCAGCGCGAGAGTCCCCGTCCTAGTCTCTTATCTTCTCCTGTGTCTTTCCAACTATCGTAATTGCTAAGTCTCGTCTTCCTAGGCTCTTCGCCTCCCGCTGTCTTCCCCACTTGCTAGCATTCCTTGCTCTGGAAGGAAACATCGCCTAGTTTGACCATCTCTAGCCGCTATCTCTGAATGTTTTAATTTCCCTGCAGAACAATCCGCCTGTGCTTTCTTCCATTCAGTATTTTTCCTGACCGGCCCTTCTTAGCCTTCTCTCTTTCTTCTTTTCTTTAGGTTAAGTTAAACTGGCAGTACAGGTTTAAGCCCGGGTTGCGACAACGTCTCTTTAAGTTATATGCTGCCTGTGCATAACTATCTAGCAGTAAAAAGTCGAAATCCTCTGCAAAATTATCCAAATTGAGCAATCTGTGCCAATCCTCCTTGACTTTTTGGTTCTTCTAGGCAGTCACTGCTTTCGACAACTATCGTTTCCTGCTCTTCATGGCTGCCCCTGCACTCTCTATGGAGTTGGGTCGTTTTCTCGCTCAGAGAATAAGAGGAAGTTCCCCTGAGGTCCCCTGAGTGCACCTGAGGCCGTGAGACTGTGGGCTTCTGCTTCCTGGGCTGTTCCCTGGGGGTGTCGTTTGTGTGGTTCTGCTTTCTATTCCTGGCATTGAGTCTCTTATTGGTCATTCGACCGGATTTCATTTCACCTATCCTCTCCTGGGTCTCAGCTGAGTCGTCGGTAGACGATACCCAGTGCTGTGGAATTAAACCTGTAAACCGAGAGGTAGGTCAGGTCCACACTGCTGTCTCACAGTAGGCAAGAGGGCCACCTCTTGCGGCGATACGAGCAGCAACCCTTCGAGAAAGAGATGCAATGAGTGTGCGAATAGTTTTCTGTGAGATGGATGACCATATACCTATGTACCTTCAACCGTCATCCACAATACATCCTCTATTTGAGGCGAGAGCAAGGCAGTCAAACGACGACCAATCACGTCCTATACATGCTCGATGGGTGAGAGATTTGAAGACAGCGGAGGCCAAGGAAGCACCCGGATACCTCGCAAGACTTGTCTGCTGATGGTTGCCGTATGCTGACGCACGTTATCTTGCTGAAAAAAACATTTTGCAACCACCGAAGGTAGATGAGTAGAACTGGCCGTAAAACCACATCCACATATCGTCGTACCGTCATTCTACCTCTGATATGCACCAGAAGTGACCGACTGTCGAAGACAATGGCACCCCTAATCATGATATCGCGTTGTCGAACAGTATGGCATTCAACAGTCGCAGCAGTATTGGATCTGTTTCCACGTTGCCTACAAACTCTCACCTGCGACTGCCATTCGATAAACAGAACAGAGACTAGTCGCTGAACACTACCCTGTCCTATTCAGTAGTCCAAGTGGCTCGGGCTCGACACAATTGCAATCTCTCACGTCTGTGTCTAGTCGTGAATGGCAGTCTTCATAAAAAACGGTTTGAGTGTGAGCCGCTTTCGGCCAATCGTCGTCAAACTCTTCTCGCTGATATTGAAAATTCAATGTATCGTACAAATTCTGCAGAATGTCGACAGTCGTCGTTTGTGGGGCCGCCACCGCATGCCTTCGAATGCGTCGATCAACGCGTGTTGACGTCCGTCTGGATGAACCCGTACCACTGCGACAATTCACATGCCCTTCTTCAATCCATCTTCTCCAATTCATTTGCACAGTGGATGCATCTACGAGTGATTAAACGGCGATTGGCCAGTACGACCACCTAGGTGTACTTAGGCCTAAAATAAATCCCCTCACACGATCGTCCAAATGCTGAAACGGACTTCGGTGTAGTCGACATTCATCTCTTCAACAACACGTGTCTTCTAAAATAAAAAAACAGCTCGGAATACGGGTTTCCGTAAACACCAGACAGTAACAACTGTTAGCTTATCTGTCGTTTCCATCCATTTTATCCGGCGCTGTAATCATGTGACCTACGTACGTTTCAGATCATTTGCAGACATCGGCAAGCTGCATTTGTCTTGTAATTTGCATTATTAAATATACGACCAAAGCTTCATGATGTTGCATTTTCTATATCGGGTAGTATATATCAGTTATTACCTAACCTATATCCATAGTAGCTCCCGAAACAATAGATGTTTCAAGTAAAATGTGAATTTTTGAAATTGACATCTCCAAGACCGGAATAAGAAATCCTTACTTCCTGCGGAATTCAATGCTACATCTATATCAGTCGTTATCTGAGTTCTATCTAAAGCCAATCTTGAAAAACAGCTGTTTTAGAAAATAGTTTGTACCAGAAGTGGAAAAGGAACCGGAAATTAAAATTCTTAGAGAGCCTCCTTACATTCTTTTAAATTGGATGCTGAATCCATATCAATTATCATTTAAGCTCTATCTATACCCAAGCTTAGTAAAATGTTTAAGGGAAAAGGAAAATGCTTGAACCAGTAATGGAAAAATAAACCAAAGTAAAATTTCTTAATGAACTCCTTCCTACTTATGAAATCCAATGCTGAATCCATATCAGTCATCATCTAAGCGTTATCTATATTAGATACTAAAAGATGGGTGCTTAAAATTTTTTGGTAAAAACATAGATGGCAAACATTTTGCCACCAATAATAATTTACACTGAAATATAATGAAGAAACAATTCATTAATGCAATACTTACTGCAAGTTCTGTTATCGTCTGACAGATTGAAACCTCTTTCACACAGACATTTGCCAGTTGGAATGCATCTCTGACTACATTTGGAAAGTCCGGGGGTGCAAGGATTATCTAAAATAATCATAATATGAAGAGATTAGATTTTAATGGTTTAGAAACTGCTAGGAAATGACATGTGAAATATCTGAAGTACAAAACTGCTCTTAACATTCACATATTCCACACTAGCACATATTCCTAGCATGTTTCGTTATTTAAATACGTTCGAATTCTAGTAGTATTTTATTTGATGTCGTTCTTCAAAAAATGTAATTATAATATTCAATTTTTTTCTACTAAAAAGTATAAAAATAGCTATACAAAATTATTTGCATAAATAAATTCAAAGATTAAAGCATACTGACAATAATCCTGAGAAACATTATGGCGCTAAAAGTATCAAACCAAGTAGTGCACACAAAGGTATACATTTGGAACGCGTCCAAATACTAATAAACTTGAAAAATAAAAATAAAACAGTAGATTTTAATCTATTTTAGCATATTTAAGAAACATATAATAAAAGATCGAAAATAAGAATAAATAAAATATTCGTACTAAAAGCTTAGGTAAGTATTTTCCCCATAATAATAATTCTTTGCTTGCATGACAATCTGAAAATATATACCTTTTAATTTTACCAGGTTTTTTTTTTGTAGGATATTGTAATTTCGAAGTTACCGCAGTTGTTCTTGTTGTTGTTACTTATCCCACGTGTCTACAATAAAGCCAAAGAGGAGCTCATGAGACAGAAATCCATGTAAACCATGGATTTCATGGGGATAATTTTTAGCTTCTACTGGATTAAAGACCCCAAATACATCGTGGTAGAAGTCTCGCTATTGCTAATAACACCCAATTTAGACAGGAATCCAGTGATGGTGTCATTCACAGGAACCGTACCCTCCTTCCGTTACCCATACCTTCTCAAAAGGACGTTCATACGTACAGATTTAACTTGCCTAAACTTCACTTAGCTCCGAGGATAGGGACAGATCCAGAAATTGAACATGGATTACCGGGTGTCTCCGTCTCATAACCGTTTGGTTAGCTCGGCCTACAATTGCCACAATGAAATGTTTTTAAAACATGTATAACGTGCACTTACTTTTAAGACAGATTTTTCCTCTCGATATGTAACCATCTTCACAAACGCACAGGACGTTGCCAGATCCCAGTTCTTTGCACTTAGATTTAATTGGACATCTCGTTTCCTTGCAAAAGTTTTCTTCAGAATAAAAAAAACATACAATTAGTCATTGCATAAGATGACTTTTTACAAAAGATACAGCACTCTTCATCTAAACTTGTAAAAAAAAATTACTTGTTCCTAAATAGTAAAAGGAAAGAGATAAACTCAATTTATAGTGAATGATTTACGAAGCGTATTGGAAAAGAACACAAAAGCAACGCTTGGTCGTAGAAGTAAAGTGAAATATGAAAAATAATCAGCAAACAAAAGGGAATTTAATATAAAAGGGAATAAAAGTTATAGCCATCGGAACTGATAATTTTATAAACATGTGAAATTTAATATTTTATACGGCCCCATAATAAAAAATGATCACTGAAATCCTTGACTACTTCCAATTTCCCAGAATTGCAAGTGTTGTCAAGGTTGACCTGTTTGGATCATTGTAAAGTCTAAATCTTTAGCTCAAATGAAGTTGGACATTTCAAAAGTGACCCAACTCCACATCTTAGATTAAGGGATAAAGAGGCCTTACGACCAGGAGCAATAGCACACTGATTTAGGATTCTAAGTTAAACACATTGTGCACACTATAATAATACAGCAGCTCGATGCGTAAATAAAGGAAGACAGAAGGCAAAACAGCCAGTATTGTATGTTCCCGTAATTTATCTTGACGTTCAATGTTCAAATTCGATCTGACCTGGTGATAGAACCATCTTTACGCTAATTAGCGGAGTATAAGATAAGTAACCGATGCTCACCAAACTAACATCTAAATCTTGTATTAGACAACTAGTGGGTCCTTCCGAGCATAGTTATACCAACACTAGTAGCATGCATAAACGGACATGCACCTTCCAATTTGTGTGCACTCACACAGAAACCTGACTCGTAGCGACTTCACTCAACTTCCAACTTTCAAAACTTTACCTGGATTAACTCGCTCATTCCCGATCCAAACCTTATCTTGTCGATCTGCATAACAGCAGAATGTTGCTTGGATCGGTGATTGGTCTACATAACTAAACCAGTCAGAAGCTGTTGATGTAAAGTGAGCATAAATTATAACGTAACTGAGGAAAATAATAATCAAAGGTTATGTAGATCTCACAGTGTGAATGTTGAACTTCCTCTGAAAGTAAATAGGAGGAACATCTGGAAATAAATTAAAAATAAAAAACCAAAAATTGAATTTTTCTACCATTTAATTTTACCAATTAATTTTTGCTGGTTTTTAGCAATCAAGCGAAATATACCTAATAATAAAAGACTCATTTCAGAAATTGTTTCCATCAAAGTCTACCAGGTAAATTTCTTTCACTTTTATTCAGCACAGCACACATTTTATTAATTGATATTTTTATAGGGGGCCGTATAAAATTTTCTATTTTGAATTTCTGTTAAATTAACCATCCGAGGGGTACAACTATCAGAACTAAATTTTCTTCTATTTATTGATTGTTTTTCCTATTACTTCCTCAACATACATAATATAAATCAATGTACAGAGAAGCCGATGTGGTGGCCGAGCGGTCAAAGAGGCAGGCGTTTCCTTGTGTTGGCTCGGCTGCCAGATTGCGGGTTCGAGTCCCGCCTGCGGGCATGGATGTTGTGATGTCTTATTGGGGCCGAAGTCAGACTTCTACCTTCGGGTGCCCCGAGTCTTTGACTAAACAGAAGCTGCGCACATTTCTTCCATAATACATGTTAGGGACACGACACCAACCAACCAATGTACAGAGAAAGTATTGTGACATACATGGTCCAAAATACGAATTCGAAGTTTCGACGGCAGAGCACGTACTGGAATCGTCCCCGAACTCGAATCAAACATTTTTGAGGTGATGTCTATGTATGTGTATGCTAGTCTATATTTCCCCGCGTTTGAGAATGCGATATCCCAGGAACGAATGGATCGTTTCGAACGTAATTTGGTACGATCGTACAAACGTATAACTTGAGCCGTTCTTGGGATATTGAGCATTTTTCAAATAAATTTATAAAAAATACATAAAAAGAAATATTATCAAATATGTAACAGATGACAATTTATTTGGCGATCTTGGCCATTAATTTGGTGAAATATCGATAAGTTGCAACTTTAGAATACGTTGCTTAGAAGATGTTAACAATACTTTCAATTATCAAGTTATTTAGCGCGATATATAAATGGATTTGGTATTTCAAAGTAATTTTGCATGTTATAATGCAGTAAAGATTTCAATGTCAGTGTACTTTTCAACGCTGAAACCGTTGTACCGTTGATCTCGTACATCATTGTTTCACATTGAAACAAGTACGGCCATTGCGTTATATAGCGAAAGTCATGTGCTGCCCACATCATATTTTTTTACTTTACTTCTTGAGCCAATTGCTAATATTTCTTTCTTTCGAACACTCTTTGTGAAATAATCTGTATATTCCATATATTAAACGTTATTAATAATTATACATTTTAAATATGTTGCACTATACAAATGGTTTAAGTTCCATTCAACCGAGCCCTATAATTAAAATTCAAAACTACATCCATGGTTTTTTATATTTCAATAAAAAATGTATTTTAAATGTTTATTTAAAATGAATTATGCCGCTATGGAAACCATCTTGTCAATGAACTTATAATAGACGTATGAAGGCGAACCTGGAGTAAGCAGCTGTTCAGCTTCCACAGTGTATTCAATTTAGCCTTGTCCGAAGTATACATTATAATATGATAAAATAAAATGTGATACTCACCGACACATTCCTTGTTTTCATTATACTTATAATTGGCCTCACATGTACATGCTCCATTTCCACAAATTTCATGAGAATTGTTACATTCGTTTTGGAGTAGTTTCATTATACACGGATCGATATCTGTTGAAAAAGAACAAAATAAACAAGCTGTTTACTCTATGACAATTGTTTACGAACAAGATACGAAGCATAATTCTTCTCAAATTCATGTATCCTTAATGTTTTCAAGATTTACTTCCTTTTCGTCCCACTAAGTGGAACTACTATATTGGGTTTTGTCTTATAGCCATTTTCTATTCGACCAGCTTAGTCTGCACTCATTTGGGCGTTCTTAACTAACCAGGCTTGTTGTACTTAAACAGTGAATTCAACGAATCCATAAACTTATGCATGCTTACTTATATTTAAGATGCAATTTACGTTGCGATCCAGTTTATTACTGGTTGTGTGACGCTCTTTACATACACTGACTTCCAAAACTTAAGCACCGCAATGCAAATTTTCATTTTCGAAAACGTATTTAATTTGAGTAGCTGAAAATCGCTACGGATGTAGATGGAAGTATGCAAATATCGTATGTTACAGCCAATCACGATTGACTGTCCGGATATATGCTAATTATGCAGTCGTTGAAGACACCAGCATTCTGAAAGGTTTCAGGAGGTGCGTTTAAATGCTGATACGAGTTTATAACTTTTGTAAAGTTATTTTTGATCATATTAGTGTTTCTACGACTGAAAAAGACGAATGACAGATAGTGAGCGCTGTCGTGCTGTCGGACGCATTGAAGCAGGACAGTCAATCAAAGATGTCGCTATTTTCTTTGGCGTTGATCATTCGGTATGTTCTTGATTATGGAAACAATTTCAAACAAGTCAAACAGTTGTCCGACGATCTGTGCCCGGTCGTCCAAGGGTTACCATCCTCTCTGATGATTTGATATATTGATATAGTAGCCAAGCGGAATCGACGAGTTACCTCCAAAACTGATACATCCGTGATTGCAGCGGCACTTGGTAAGACAATATCTACCAGTACTGTGCACCGAAGCCTCCACGTATAGGGACTGTACGCCTAAGAACAACTTTTTGTGTTCCACTAAACGTCCAAGCCAGAGGGATAAAATTAAAGTGGTGTCGTCAACATGTGAATTGGCCTCTCTCAGATTGGTGCAAAGCCCTGTTCACGGAAGCGTCCAGATTTGCCTTGGAATCAGATGATAAGCGTATAAGGATCTGGAGAGAACGAGACATAAGCAATCAGGCCGAGAACATCATTGAACATCACGCATTCAGGGGTAGCAGCATCAAGCATCATGGTGTGGGCTGGAATTTCAATTAGATATCGCACAGAACTGCACATCTAAGGTTTTCTGTGACACCTACGCGGTATCGGGATGAAGTCCTAGATCCCATTGGGTGACTCTACGCTGCAGCAGTTGGTCATGATTTCCTCCTTATGGACGATAATACCCTCCCCCTTAGAGCTAACATCGCTGACGAATACCTGGAAAGTGAGGGCATTTCTCGTATGGAGTGGCCGGCGTTTTCCTCCGACCGTAATCCCTTTGAAAACCTATGGGATGCCCTCGGGCCTTCGGAATGCCCTCCTCCAGTCAGCCTCAGAGAGTTGGAAACTGGCCTATTAGAGGAATGGCCATTGCTCGCATCTGCGATGGTTGATCACCTCATTGAAAGCATGACAAATCATTGTAAAGTTTGTGTGAAGGTCTGGGGTGGTCACATACCATATTAATGTAAATTTTATTTGGTTTGTTTGCCTTTAAACAACATTTTGTTAATCACCCAAGTGTGACGTCATCATATAACTTATGAAAAGTAAATGTGTTTTTCATCTTTGTACATAATTCTTATTTTCTTTAATGCATAAACACATTTGCTACCTTCGTGTACAATTTTGAGTTAATCAAAGCTTTACTTTTGCATTTTTATTGATTTTACCGTCCGTGCTTAACTTTTGGAAATCAGTGTATATAAGAACTTTAGTGACATAGAGAAAACTAAGAATATTTACGTACAAAAGTTAGAACTATCATCGGTATAAATATGTGTTGTATAAGACCATTGATGTAATATTTGGAACATACTGGACACGAAATAACTGAATACAGTCTGTGCTAAAGTGGAGTCAGGTACACTTAACACTTTTTGAAAACCTGTGTAAAAATATTATTAAATTTTTAAAAGTGATTGTGATGCCGTATGAAAACGATATAAGAAAAGGGAGCAGTGTAAGAGATAAGAGATTGTGAGCAGGTAATGAATTGTAATATTTAACAAAGCAAAAACATACCGCGTTAAAAACTTAACTGGAGAGTGGTCCATCTCGACTTTATAATACCATAGTCCATTTTTAAGTAGTTTGTGGGATTTCTTTTTCAAATTTTGAAAGTAAAATTTTGAAACAACGGTATCGTTGATACAAATTATTTCGATTATAGCTTGTTACAATTCACTTTAAAGGGCTCGACAAAATTTATTGATGCCATACATGACAATGTACACCCTGGGGAGTAACTCTCCCCCCCCACACACACGAGGGGGCAAAATGACGTCACGAATTTAAAATTGTATCGCTATTATTTTTGACAAAAATGATTGAAACTATTAAGTCTCGTGATTATTGAGCTAAAAATAACCCATTTTATGCATAATTATGTCCAATTTTGCCCTATGCTGTCATGATAAAAAATATATATAATATTTAGAATAAAATTCAAAGTTTTCGTTCGAATTTAAAAAAATTCTATCTAGTTCTAGATGTTTAATAACAAAGCCGGATTTAAAGTTTCGCGAATTTTTGGCTGCCATGGTGTACACAAGAAATCGATCACAGACCGCAAACGGGCATCACTCAAAAATAGACAAAACGTGTTCAGCAGGTCTTAAGACATCTATTAACACCAAAATCTCGAAATTGAAAATGTTCATGAAAATGTTGCTTTCTCAATACTACGCATGAGAAAGTAAAAAGTCATCAGAACCAAACATTAAAAAATTTTGAATATGATTGATACCAAAAATGCATCATATTAGAGGCAGCATGGTAAGAAGGGAAATTATCGTAACCCACACCCAAAGATAAGAAATAGGGTAGGATGACTAAGCCACATAATCACCCTATCTCACCGGATGTTTATTCTACTCTAAGGTCTTTGTTGCTGCGAAATTTATGCAGTTAAATTTATTACGACTACAATTCAGCCCAGTCCGTTCTGAAAACGGATATTCTGATAGTTATATGCACAGACTACTATACAGACCTGTCACTCTCGATAGTTTCGTTTTCGCGGCGGCCATTAGAGATAGACCAAACATTGGGTTGGCGCGCTCTTGGCGATGGTCTGGTTTGATCCGAGCACTTGGCGATGATCTGGTTTGGGTCCAAGCCGATTTACAATGTTATAACCCTATTTCGCTCGGCGAAAACTTAGAACAACAGACTAGCGTGGTTTGAGTAACGTGAAAAAGGATTATTTGTTAAGTGTTTAGATCATTTTATAGAAATGGATTGATAAAAGAAAACTGGTTGCGTTACAGGGTATGTAATTTATGTTTATTAAAATTGAAATAATTTTAGTTATCACCATCCTACATACGTGTTCATTATAAGTATACACGTGTTCATATAAGTATACATGTGTTCATCATATGAAATTAGTGCTGTGTTGTTATTGCTGCCGGATTAGACTAAATTTTAAGAGGTAGTGGTATAATTAGTTAAAAAATATTTTCCGTATTTGTATAAAATGTGAAATAATTGATATTTGGATAGCTTTTTCTTAGTTGAATGTGATATAGTATGTGTATATATTTATGTAAAATTTTTATTAAGTGCCTTATGGTGAAAAATTCCCCCCCCCCTCGGGTAATTAATGATTGAGTTCCACAACTTCGATAGTGCATTTATGTAAATTTGATATTTACTATATGAATATTTTTATATTTAAAAAAAAAGTCTATTATCAGTATCCCAGAATAAATTAAGGATCAAGTAATTAACGATCAACACGCTAGTATACTTTTCAGACTGAAAGTATTATATAATATTTCAGTCTTTTGAGTATGTTAGCATGTAATTTTTTGTGCATTGTTTTATAGTGACACAATGCAATGTGTCTATTTTTTAATCTATTTTATGATTATTTGAATTAAATATATAACTATGTTTATTTAAATATTCTTAAACTAATGAATATTTATGTTACAGATTAATGTATTTTTAAATCCTGATCCTTTCTATAGTTTCAAAAATTATAAAAGTACAGTCCTCAACATTTTGTTCCCCTCCCGTTTAAAAAAAAATCGCCAAGCGAGAGATAACGCGCCAAATCTGGCAGACGCATCGTAGTTCAGTTGGTCCAACTCACGAGCTCTAGTGTCTATGCGACATCCCATATTAAAAATGTTGCCATAGGGTCCTATGGGAGTGCACCTTCTGAATATAGTATTCTGTGGTTATATGCATCAATACATAAAGTTCCTAGGAAGTTTTTAAGTACCGCAATAACTTTGCAAAGAAAAATCAATGACAGTACACGTTTGGTTTATCCATAGTAAAGTGATTATGCTGGATTGAATAAGGGAAATAACAGAGCTGCTAGCGGATATTTTTAAAAGTAAAGAAATCGAACTCGGCTACAATGCCAGATGGGCAAGAGAAGTCAATTACAAAGTTTTAAAACCTTATCTATTGAGTACGAATCTACAATAAAACTATTTCAGAAGACATGTATTTATCTATTTGACATAATATGGATATTAGCGAGATAGGAGATAAATGGCAATTGCAAATTTATAGAGCCTTATCTACTGAATACGAATTTATAGTAAAACTGTTACATAAAGCATTTGCTTGGCTATTTGCCACGAAATGGATATTAGCGAAATATTTGAAAAACGACAGTTACGTTATATAGCCTTATTTAATGAATACGATCCTATAGTAAAACTGTTACTGGAGCATTTATTTGACACAAAATGGTTGTTAGCAAATTGCTGTTATATTCAGAAACGCTGATATAAATACCTCTTACATGCACAGGCGACTAATGTACAGCCCTCTTATCATGTCTTAAAAGCACCGCATACTTGGGCAAGCATCATAGGTACAACGGTGTTAGAGGTTCTGATGATATGACTTTTTGAAAAGTATTTATTGACTTCAATATAAGAATTTCGTATATTCCTGGTGTTCCGACTCATTAGACTTACTACTTAATACCTAAATACTTTAATTTCTCGCAAGGGGCGCTGAAATCCTTTTATTAGATCGCTCATGATCATTTATCATAGATAGACCTAACATGTAAACTCGTGGATCTTTAATAACAAAGCTACAACTTTGTAATTGAATTTTTCATTCTCTCGCTTTGTTGGCGAGTTCATCATCCTAACTATTTAAAATTTCCTCAAGGGGCACAGCAATCCCTGTTATTCATTCCGTCATGATCATTTATCATAGATAGACCTAACATATAAACTCGTGGATCTTTCCTAATAAAGCTGCAACTTTGTAATTGAATTTTTCATTCTCCCGCTTTGATGGCGAGTTCAACATCCTAACTATTTAAATTTTCCGCAAGGGGCACAGCAATCCCTGTTATTCATTCCGTCATGATCACTTTATCATAGATAGACCTAAAATGTAAACTCATGGATATTTACTAACAAAGATGCAACTTTAATATTGGTTTTTCCATATATCTCACTTTGTTTGAGAGCTCATCATACTAACTATTTCAATTTTACCCAAGCGGTACTGCAATCGCTGTTATTCAATCAGCCATGATAATTTTATCATAGATAGACCTAATACGTAAACACATGGATCCTGTCCTACATAGTTATTTGAGTTCTTAAAAACATTCTTAGGAACCCTCTATTGTTACGAACATGTAAAAGATATATTGACGTGTTTAATATTTACCAACACAAGCTCTGTTGGCGGGGTTGAATTCTTTGCCATCGCCACAAACGCAATATCCAACCTGCAACTTTACGTCATATTTGCACTCTATATCATTTCCGCACAGGTCTTTCCCATTCTTGTCGCACCAAATGTTTTTAGAGCAATCTTCTCCGCCGTATAAATCTGTGCAATTACATAGGTATCCGTCTTGTACATTTGTACACGCTCCTCCGTTTTGGCAAGGTTTTAGAAGGCAGTGATCATCTGAAATATGGAGATTTTTAGAACATTCACATTTTTGTTCAATCGAATTTATAACAAGAAAGATTAATCATGCACAAGACATTGATTATGAAACACTTTTCAACAGAAATACCATATTATTTAAACATCTCTAAAATGTGATGCATTCAGTGGTGATAGTTTTTTAAATTATCACAGTACGATGGTAATTTATAATACTTGAAAATTTAACTTCATCAAAATAGTAAATGCTACTTACACAAAAGGAACATTATCCAAATGACGTCGTGTAAATATAAATCGTCTGTCTCTCTATGCAAAATCAATTCATATTACTTACTAGCAGCATACCCGTTCTTCGTACGGAGTATATAACATAAAAAACTTAAAATTCACACTCATGTTCAAATTCTTATAGTATACTAAATGACATTGTTAATCAAATTATTATATTAAAATACTTAATTTAGTACCCCTAAAAATAAGTTTAAGAATATATGTTCTCGCTTATACAAAATTATCTTCACGGATAGATCTGAAGATTAAAGCATCCTGGCCCCGTTATTTACAAAAAAATTGAAATTGAATCAATATATGCAAAATAAAAGCTTTAAAATTGTACGGGACCCGCACTACTTATATTCGCTATTATTAGAAAATATACCCTGAAGTAGTAGATTAAACGCTTAAATTGAAAATATCAATAAACACAAATTTTTAAACCTGATAAATCTAACCTCATAAATATTTTAACAGTCTAAAACTACGTTTATATCACAGAGCATTAGACTTACAATTATACTGTCATTAGTCCTAGTTGAATCGGCAATTCTACCTTATAATTCAGTCCAAACACTGTTCATAATGGCGAACACCCTTTCAACAGCAGCATAGGTGTCTGGTAAGCAAAAATATACCCCATAACTCGACTGAAATGCGATATTCAAAATTTTTTATCAATGATATTCCTCAAAATTTGAATCTTTGCAGTTTGTTTTAATTATTTTCCGTGTGCCACTGTTCAAAGACTCCAATTTTTCAAACAATCATCTCCTCTTCATCAAACAATTCATTTATGTTTATAATAGTATTTTCAAGCGCTTCATTAATTTTTTCTGAAGCTATTTCTATTGCAATCAATAAATTGCCAGCTCGCTCTCTTAACAGTACGAATTATTCTTTCACATCGAAATTTAATTACAAAAAATAAATTTCAAACCACGACAAAATGACAAACCGACAGTGTCTTCGGGACATATCTTTAAATTGAGACAATCCCGATTAAAACGGGACGTATGGTAAGCGTAAAAAGTAATACAAACTTTGAAATAATCATTCTATTAGTATTATTTTAAATATTTTGCTTTTAAATGTATGGAATCATCAGACAAAAACAAACACATAACCTTCACTGCAATGCATGAAAACTTTCTATTTCCATTTGCACCAAATCTGTTAAAAGTTATTTAATATTTTATAAGACTTCCAAATTTCAAGAAGATATAAACTGAATCGTTAACAATACAGAATTTGGATACAAGTTTCACATATAGCCACACAAATCGCACGTTATAAATGAAGAGTTAAATTTCAAATGGGTCGCGGTGTCCTTGGCGTAGAATGACAAGGTTTTCTACCGCCATCTTTGGGTCTCACGCCAACAGTTCAAGGATTGAAGTTTAAGAAAATTTTAACACATATATACACACACAGTATTAGAGGCATTATAAATTACACCGCCAAGATTATACAATGAATATCTAACTAAAACTTGAGTGATGGTTTAAAAATATAACTCAAAGCACATCTGTAACTTGTAATAAACGCACACAAATCGCACACTATAAATAGTGTACAGTGTTAAAAACTGTCCAAAGCGTATAGATCCGCAAATAAATTGAAATTTGGGCACAAAAAAACGTTGCATACACTATATACACTCCGTTTCAAAAAATATGTATGCACCCATAGAAAACTGGACTAAAGCCAAGAAACTGAATGTATGTATCGCTTGAGGAGATATGCAAATGGAATTTAGGAACAAAATAACGTTTAATGAAACAGTTTTGGTAACAAGATGACATTTTAGTAAGTGGTAAATCCTTACCTGGCAGCTACATACATGCCGATATTCGGTGCGGCATAGAGTCAATTCAATTGCTTATGTTCCTCTACGGAGGATTCAGTAACACAAATATTGCAACTGGTCAGCTAATTCAGTGGTATTCTGAGAAGGCTGCAATTACCGTCCCCGAAAGTAAAGGCGTGTTCTATTGGTGATAGGTTTGGCAACCTGGATGACAATGGAAGGGTATTAAATTGTCGAAGACAATGTTGAGAAAATTCGTTCAGTTTGTGGTCGAGCGTTGTCTTGATGGTAAATAGAACCTGGGAGGCTTGACAGAATAGGCAATACCATCGGTTGCAGATTATATGTACAAGCGGTTGGTCAGATTGGCTTGCAGCACGACTAGAGGAAATGGGCTTTCCACCAAATGGCTCTCCAGATAGTCACATTACGTGCGGTGACAGTGTGTCGCTTGACAACTAATGTCGAACTGTAACTCTGGGTAGTCCTCCACCACACCCGTATGTGGTGGTAATCAGCACTGAGAAAGAAGCAAGATTCGTCTCTAAAGACAACATGCCTCCAATCGGACATTGTCCAGGCTGACCGAGCTCTGCATTAATCCAGACGGCCCCTTCTCTATTCAGGGGTTATTGGTATGAGCCATAATGGGCGTCGACACCTAATTCCACTTTCTGCCAGTCGTCTCTGAATAATATCCCTTAATACAGGATGCATGGGGGATAACAAATGCCTTCGAAAGCCTAATAGTGACGCCATTAGTGTGGATGTGGCTCTTCTCCTGATTACAGGATCCTCTCGAGTAGTGTTCTGTCTGATGTATTATGGGCCTCTGTGGTAGTTACGTGTGCCTTTTCTGATCCACTGTTGCCAACACCGAGCAACTACCAGAGCAACTACCGGACCAAGATGACAACTTGTACATCTGTTGAACCAACCAGCTTCCCTTAGATATATTACGCGACCTCGCTCTAAATCCGGCAATGAGGAATTTTCACGTTTTTTTATATTTTTATCGTGTAGTAGAGAAAAAATCATGAATGATAGTAGATATATTTTTTTAATTTTTGAACTTAGATAGTTAATATAAAAATGTTTAAACTCGCACTTAGCAATCCGGCGCGAAAACGCTGTTTCTGTAATGGCCGTTTTTGTGACGTCACTTTGTAAACAAAGAGTGCAATGTACTGTTTACTGAGGATTCCGAGAGGTGCTCACTTGATTCTCCGACAAAATATTTTATTTATCATATTTTTATATTAAGTGAGATTCTAAAACCGACCTACATGTACTGTTTAGTACCTTGTTGCACAAATACAACGGTTAATTAAGTTGATAAGCTGTTTTTTAATGTTCCAAAAGATCCAATTAAACGAAAAACATCGACTAAAGCAATGAAAAGGGACGAGCAGAAAAATCCAAAATTAACGAATGAAACATCTCTTTGATGTTGTGAAGATCATTTTTCGGTAATTAAACATTTGCTTCTGTTTAAATATTATTTACTTTGATTTATGGCCGTAACCAAGGGTTTTTTTCGGAGGTTCAACCCCCCCCCCCCAAAATGAAAAAGTTATCATTGAAAAGTTAAAGATCCATCAAGATATGAAATGTGGGTTTAACCCCCCCCCCCCTCTCCCCCGAAATCAAATCCTGGATACGATCTTGCTTGGATCAATAATAAACTACAAATATATATATATATATATATATATATATATATATATATATATATATATATATATATATATATATATATATATATATATATAAATCCTGTGTAAATCGTAATTTGAAATTAAAGAATTTTGTGGTCAAGTTAGGGATTGAACAATAAAACATACTCTAGCTTGTATCTCAAAATAATAAGTTTTAAAAACATAGAATCAAACCTTAAAAATATCTCACAATTTATTACACAGGGGTGGCGCCAGAATCTGCCCGAGGAGAGGGGAGGGGGAAGAGGTGACAGTAATAAATATCTTAAAATAACGCCAGCGTTTTTGGCGCCACCCGTTATTAAGCCAAATAATTTATTGGAATATACAATGACACATTATTTTATAATTATTTGTTTTTGATGATATCTATTGTATAAATAGAAATGTTAATATTATATAGTAATTTATAATAACAAATAGCTGTCATTCCTTGTGTAACAAATAAGTTGTGATCATAAGTTGTGCAACCCTCTTTTGTGAAATAAAGATATATCTCATCAATATTTATCTGATATATATATATACTACTGACATATATATATATATATACTACTTTAACTAATATTTGTCAGTATAAATGCATTATATCTTCAACTTATGCAGTGTTTATACAGTAATAGTTCTATCAACTTTTGTCCCCATATACAGAACACAAAATACCAGTGTCCCCCCCCCCTTTATCTGCTAAATAAAATATTCCTTTCTTTGGAGGAGGAGGAGACGAAAAATTAAATAAACTATCTCTTATAAAGTTTTTATTCTTCCAATTATATCAAAATAATATAATTTGACATATTACAGAATATTCTATGAAAGTTTTTTTAAGTTTCGATACATAACGAGGCCACATTACAGTGTATTTACACTTTGGGGGACCTCACTAAAAACATGAGCCCAAGTACAACACACCCCTTCACACCTTATCTGACTGCTACTGCCAGTCTTAAAGCATCTATAAAATTATTATTCATAAGTACTAAATATCTGACAACAGCTACTTTCTTTTGATTGGAAACAGGTTACTGATATTCCCCAGCATTTGCCGTATATACAGGTATATTAGTGTTATATTACAAATCAGACTATGTCATTCACATTTGGTTTTTTGTAGTTTGTATTGTATTTATATTTCTTGAGTATTTCAGACATGCTTTATTTGTCTTTACATAATTTTAAAATACAATATAAACTACTATATAAAGTCAATTATCAGCTTAAAAGCAGAATAGGACATTGTAGTGTTCGACTATTTCCACGTGCAATCAAAATTGAAGTCTTAAATGAAAAATAATTATTCATGCATTTGAATTAGTTTTAGATTTATTTGTTAATATTAATGACGATCATACATACCTATTAGTTTTAACTCCTAGCATTTCTGCTCCAATAAAATTGGGATTCGTTCCCAAAAACGAAAACATACATATAGCGTCAATTTTGGAACATTATCGGATTGTCCATTGTCCTTTGACAAATCCCGAAAAATTCGACATCTTAAACAAAATGAAATGGATGGGTTATACAATTAAAATACACGGTAAAATTAAAAAAGATTATAAAATTTACGGCTCAAAAAATGATTTCTAAACTATGAATGCGAAAAGCGAATTGATCTGGCGTTGTTTTTAAAACGTAAACGCTGATACCTCAAGCACAGTGACGTCAGAACGAATCACGTGGCGTTTCAAGATCACATGACATCGCGTCATTTTTCGCTTATTTAAACTTTAATTTTTAATTTATTCAACATCATTTTGACATTTAATGTGATATATTTGAAAATCGTAAGCCTAAAATTGCCTGGAAAATATAAAATTGAGCATTTTCCCCACGCGTGCAAATTCCGGATTGTTCGTAGCGCCATAGAATATGTCTCAAAAGCATCTTTGTGCATAATTTCCATCCAATTCCAATTGAGAACAGCGGTCGTTATAAATGCTGCACGATGTTTCGTTCTCATGCGCGTTGCATGAGCCCTATAATATCATTGGCGCTGACAGTTTGATCATTTGCATAACTCTCACAACGACATTTGCATACCGAGTTTAGCAGCTGTAGCATAGTTTTTTTTATGGGTGAGTGTTTTTTTTTTTTTTTTGTAAAAAAGTGTATTTTAGGGAGAGAGCAATACGTTGCTAATTGCTTTCTCTACAGCACAACTTACATTCACATTTGTTGGATTCTTCGTCCAAATATTTGTCTTTAGGGCACTCGCAGTACGGTCCCTGGCTCTGTTTATACTTGCACACGCCTCCAGATTCTTCACAATCCGGAGTGACTGCTGTGCAGTTTACAGTCTCGCATATAGAACCACTTGTCATTGGAGGGCAGATACATGTTC
This sequence comes from Amaurobius ferox, assembly GCA_951213105.1. Classification (NCBI taxonomy): domain Eukaryota; kingdom Metazoa; phylum Arthropoda; class Arachnida; order Araneae; family Amaurobiidae; genus Amaurobius; species Amaurobius ferox. The sequence continues at coordinate 124,642,544 of OX578151.1, forward strand.
CATTTGGTAGAGCAGTTCCACCATTTTCACAGTGAACTTTGTCTGAAACAAAATTAAACATACGGGTTAATGACAGATGTGCAAGTTATGTGACGCAAAGAAACGTAGAAAAAAGGAAAAGTAGACATTTTCTAATTTTAAATTAACGGAGATACGGATTTGCGCAATTTAATGCTTATATTATCTTAAACAGCAGATATCAGCTGTTTAACTATTACTGCTAATAGTACAGCAAACATATAATTATAACTCTTTTGATGTGGTTAACGTCTATAGTTACAGTATCCGGATAAAATCTGAATATGCAAATTATTTGAACGGTTATATCTCCAAACCTTATAGTTAAAAATGTTAACAACTAATACTTTTTGTCGGAAATAAGCTATCATTTAAGAATTATACAGAAATAATTCCAATATTTTAATATTTAAACTAATTTTTACTTTTCCCATAAACATCGTACAATGTATAGGGAAAGTATTGTGACAAGGTGGAAAAATTCGAATTTGAGTTTTCGACGGAGGAGTACGTTTCCAGCATACCTGAACTCGAATTTAACATTTTTAGGAAATGTGTGTGTGTAAGAGGGAGAGAGAGAGAGAGAAAGAGGTATTCTATGGAAGCGATGTCTCACAAATATTTTTAATTATGAATGCTGGAATTCTATTGATTTAAAATGCAAACAAATGTTAGAAATATTTCCAGATTTTCAAATAAAATTAAAAAAAAATCCATAAAATTTATAATTTTTAATAATGTTGCATAAATGATTGCTCATTTCTTATTTGCTTTTCAATAGAAAACGAATGATACAAACCTTAAGAAGCTAGTATGAACCGTTCTCAAGATATTGCACGTTTTTCTAAAACATTTATAAAAACTATTATAGAAAATTAAAAACTATTAACTATCATAAAATTCACAGGTATTCTATGGAAGCGATGTCTCACAAATATTTTAAGTTATGAATGCTGGAATTCTATTGATTTAAAATGCAATCAAATGTTAGAAATATTTCCAGATTTTCAAATAAAATTTAAAAAAAAATCCATAAAATTTATAATTGTTAATAATGTTGCATAAATGATCGCTCATTTCTTATTTGCTTTTCAATGGAAAACGAATGATACAAACCTTAAGAAGCTAGTATGAACCGTTCTCAAGATATTGCACGTTTTTCTAAAACATTTATAAAAACTATTATAGAAAATTAAAAACTATTAACTATCATAAAATATATTTACTTTTCATGCAATAGTATGTGGTAATTTTTTTAACATCTTTCTCATGAATCTAGTTCATTCCATTTACTAGAGAGGATACCTATGTAATAATAATTTTGTATTTTTACGAACAGAAATTCATCAATAGTCCTTTATATATAAGAAAATATCTTCTTTCCGTCTGTGTATAACGCTTAGCAACTAATTTAACGAAATATCACCAACTTGGCGATATGCCATCCTAGATTGACAAAAATGTAGTCAATATTCCAAAAATAGCACTAAATTAACGGAAATGACCCCAAATGGATGAATTTGTCATTCAAATATTTTAATATATGGCGTACATTTCTTATTGCGGATGCTATCAATATTGATAATTGTCAATTTAGTCGCATGAAATATAAATTATTTGGGTACTTTGAAAAAATGTTATATGTTGCCATTCGGAAAAGCCCCAATTATATAATTCAACGTTAAAAACATTTTGTCGTGGATATTAAACGTCATTTTTCGCTGTGGAAAAAGTACATTATTTGCATAATATAAGGAAAGTCACGTGCTGCTCACATTAGATTTTTTGAATAATAAAAAATATATTTTTCGAGCAATTTTTTATTTCACTTTGCTTAACTTTACACAAAATATATTTTAAACTATAAAAGACGGTGTGGTGCTCATATTTATTAACTTGACTGCGGATGTTAAAACTGTTTGTTATCGTATAGTGATTTTTTGTTCCTATATAACTCATAGAAAGTCATTACTCTGTTCAGTAATAACCCAGCATTCTTGCTGGATTGTAAATTTCATTAATGAGGAAGCTCAGTAATTACACAAATAGTTTAATTAAATTGTTTTACTTGAATTGTCTTGTTATTTTATCATTTTTAAATCTAGTCACTGTATTAAATTTACGGACTATATGCGTTGCCAAACGCTTTGTAAAAGGTTCTTGCTTCACCATCAATTACAACCTCGATGCGTTAAATAGATGTCTTTAAAGTGTATCTAAAGTGTAAACAAAAACGATCAATCATGCATAAAGCATTGATTATGAAACATTTTCCAATTGACATGCAATTTTATTTAAACATATCTAGATTGTGATACATTCATCTTTGATATTTTTTGAATTATCACAGTACTATAGTAATTTATTATATTTTTAAAAATTTTATTTCATCGAAAAAGGCAATGCTAGAACACATAATGAACTTTATTCAAATGATGACGTCAAAATATACATCGTCTGCCTTTCAATGCAAAATCAATGAAAATTTTATTCAAATAATTTATATTTCTGACTTCACAGCTAAATAATTATACTTGAAAAAATTTCAGAAATTCTTATGCAACTCACCATACAATAACCTGATTTGTTTACATTCTGCATACGTTAAAATTAGGCTTCGTTTAAAAAATAATCAAAGTTTAGTGATCATTTAAACTCAAAAATTTTGGAATTGCGTTGGCAAAGCATATAGATGCACAGATAATACGCAAAAATAAAGCGGTTTTATGGCGGATGCAACACTACATATAAATTTAAACGATCTAATCACAATGATCACAGAGCGAAAAAATCTGATGTGGGCAGCACATGACATTCCTTATATAATGCAATGAATTTACTACTTTTACAGTAAAAAAAATAGATTATTTTTATAGTAGTTATTTATATTCTTTCCAAGATATTGAATTTTCGTCAATGAGTCGTTATTTTCCATGTCGTCATCATCAATGAGTCGGCATTGATTAAGCGTCATTTTAATCCATTTGGCGAGTTTCTTTTTAATTTAGCAACATTTTAAAATGTTGCCTAGTTGGCGACATTCCACCAAATTCGTCGCCAAAATCTCGCCAAACGTTATGGACGAAGATATAAGTTATTCTTACAGCAGATAAATGACTATTGGCTTTCAAATCCAAAAGTATTACTCAAAGTATCTTTTTTCATGAATGGAACTAGCTAGATCCACGAGAATGATGTCACACAACTTATCGCATGGTACTACATATGAAAAGTGAACATGTTTCTCAATAGGAAATATCTTTTTTTTTATTTTATATGACTTTTTGATAATTTTTTTTAAAAATGTGCAGTATCTCGAGAACGGTTAATGTTAGTGTTCTAAAATTTATGCCAATCATGTTCTCATGAAAAATTACATAACAAATGTAGATCTGCGTAACTTTATAAGCGGTTTTGATGTTTTGACGATTTTTTCAAAATTTCACTCAAAAATTTAGGGGGTTCTGAACATTCGATTGCGTATAAAAACAATAGACTTCCAGTGTTTACGGATTGTGATTTTTGTACCAAATTTCGTTCGAATCGGTCCATTCCTTCGTCAGTTATCGTCTCCACAGACTCACTGACACACACACACACGCACACACACACTCACAAACACACACACAATTAGTTTTATTTTGAGCAGACGATAAAAGACTGTGAAGTCAATTTATATATCGCAGCTTTCAGAAACAGGTGGCTCGCGAAAGATATCATAGGCATTTTTCTAGACGAGTGCTATTTTGTATTCTATTTTATTTTTTCTGGATTAGTGAATTTAAAAGATAAATTTTCATTTTTTGGAATATATAATTATTTCAATACTGTAAGTGTATTCCGAAAATGTGACATCACTAAACTGAAAACTCGCTGAGATATAAATTACTTTTTTAAATTTTTATTCTGGAATGAAAGAATTTTTTCTTCCTTTTTTGCCAATTTAAATGGTTTTATCCTCATTTGTGGAGCGTTCAATTAGTGCGCATCATAGGAGCTTATATTGGGGGTATTAAAAGATTACTCCTGAATTGCATAATTGGCATTGTTGCGCGTTGTAAAGCAGCGTGTAAATAATTTGCGTTCAATACAGGCGATTTGCAAATTGAGGAGTGCTATCGTTTCTGTATTATTTAAGTAGCGGGCACTTATTTAGGACTGGGCAAGTACCAGATAATTTGTTCTACTGTATAATAATAATGCATGAAAATGTGAAAGTTTTATGGTGTAATAGCAAAAATTAAGCACACATCCACAACAGGTCTTTATTTTACTTTCTATAAGACGTCCAAAAATTTTTTAAAAAAGAGCCAGAGCGCTTTCGAGCATAAGTACGCTCTTCATCAGTGGCTACATGGAAATAAAATTTGAATCGTTCATATATAGACCAGAAATAGCGACAAAATTTGCATAAATACAATTTAAAAAAGGATCCTCGTTTAGGCAAGGATAAACCGTAAACTATAAAACAATTTTTTTAGAGTTTCAAACATTCCAACAACAAGAGAACAGCATATTAAATTACAATTTAATTACAGAAATCGAAAAAAAGGGGGGGGGACAATCAAGCATAATCCCAAAGATGAAGACGTCAAAGATAACTTTGCTGAGACTTGAATTGCATGGGGTCGAGAATGAGTCGCCAAGCGTAACTCAAATTCATAACAGGGTCAAAATTACAAACGAACTCACGGTAAATATAAATAAAAAGGGATTCAAAAAGGAGAATATCACGAGGGTTATTACAACGCATCAAAAGGAAAGTCTTTTCAAAAAGAGGCTGAAATTTATCTTTACCAACAAATTGAGCAAAGTAAAATAAAGACCTTCTGTTGTGGATGTGTGCTTAATTTTTGCTATTATAAAGTAAAATAAAGACCTTTTGTTGTGGATGTGTGCTTAATTTTTGCTATTATAACATCAGACGTGATTCCAAATTATTTATTGTTTTATGGTGTATTTAAAGTAACAAAGATGTACAATACTTACGTACCATTACATTGCTTTGATTCTGGGTCGAATATTTTTGTCTCAAGACAATTGCAATAAGGTTCTTCTGATGATGGGTTGTAATTACACTCTCCTCCGGAATCTTCGCACTTTGGATTAACTAAACTACAGTTCACAACCTCACAATTTAAGCCAGTCGTCATCGAAAGACACTTACAGATTCCTTTGGTCTGACATATCCCTCCATTTTTACAAGAACTGGCTGTGCATTTGTCTGAAATAAAATACATTTGCAAGTTAAACGCCAAATAAAAATATTAATAGTCACAGAAAATATTTTAGAAAAATTTGCTCAACTTGTATATGCACTTTCTAAATTATATACCACAGTGGTATTGTCACTGAAAATTCCCATCACATAAATTTATATTTTCAGTTTTATTTCCCTCAAATCAAAATGGCTTATTCAATTTTTCTATTGTACTTTATCATGCAAGCTTTTACTGGGGTTTTATCCAGTAGCTTGCAATCTTTTAAATAATTAAAATAAGAAAGATCAATCATGCATGAAGCATTGATTATAAAACACTTTTCAACTGAAATGCAATTTTATTTAAACATCTCTAAAATGCGATACGTGTAGCGCTCATATTTTTAAATTTTCACAGTACTGCAATAATACATTATAGTTGAAAACTTAATACTTCATTGAAAAAGTAATGGCTTATATTGGCTACTTCTCTATGTAAAATAAATGAATATTTCATTCATATCACTTATATTCCAGGCACCAGAGCTAAATACTTTTAAGTGATAAAAATTCAGGAATTCTGACACAACTCACCTTACAATCGCTCAATTTCTTTACATTCTGCAAGCGTTAAAATTAGGTTTCGTTGTAGAAATAATCAAAGTTTAGTGATCATTTAAAATATAAAATATCGTAATTTCGTTGGTTCAGAATTTAAATACAGAGACAATATGCAAATATGAAGCGGTTTTAGGAAGAATGTAACACTAAATATAAATTTACATGGTCTCTGAAAATCTTAATTTTTACGCAACGAAAATAAAATGAATGTCAGATTTTATTTTGGAATGAATTACGTGATCTCTTCATTTATCAAGTGTTGTTGTTGTTGAGACCCAGACCGTCTGACCTACCAGAAAGGTGTAAGGTAACTGTTTGGACAGCCGGGAAGTGCCACCCAATTTAGACCGGAACCCAGTGGGGGAGGCATCCACAGGGACCGTACCCTCCTTCCCCTACCACTAGCTCTCAAAAGGACTTACGAACCCACATGTTTAACGTGATCGTACTCCAATCCCGTCTTAAAATAGTGTATTTATGTTCTAAAATGCTCAAATCTTTAAAATCCACCGAAAAATCGAATTTTGAGCCCAAAAGTACTTACATACACTATACAGTTTATTGCGAGCTATACGATGACAGATGCTTTCTCTACAACACAACTTACTTTCACATTTTTTGGATTCTTCTGGCAAATATTTGTCGTCAGGGCAATCGCAGTAAGGTTCTCGGATGTGTTCCTTATACTTGCACACGCCTCCCGATTCGTCACAGTCCGGATTGAGTGTTGTGCAGTTTACAGTCTCGCATGAAGCGCCACTTGTCATGGGCAGGCAGTTGCAAATTCTATTGGGTTGAGCTATTCCTCCATTTTCGCAGTCAACTTTGTCTGAAATAGAATTAAAAAATATAATGTAAACAGCACATGACTTTCCGTATATAAAGTAATGAATTTACTACATTCACAGTAAAAAATGATGTATAAGATCGATGGCACAATGCCTTTAACTTTAAATTGTACATTTGGTACTTTTTCTAATGACAGCATGTAAAATTATTTCGAAGTACCCAATTAATATATATGCTACTGTGCTGTGTCCGAACGGCTACTGTGTCCGGAATCGCCTGCTGCATACTTTACGTTCTAGCACTCCTTACATGAACTGTATTATTTTTCACGATCTCTAAATTAACAATTATCAATAATGATGGCATCCGCAATATAGTTCATATATTAAAATATTTTAATAATTAATTCATCAATGTGGCGTAATTTTCGTTAATATAGAGTCATTTTTTCGTCAATCTCGCTGCGTCGCACTTTGTCCCAGGAATCAGCTGACAAACTCTTCGCGACAAGGATAATTTGCTGCAGTCATTGCTTGGATTCGCTGCAGATGGTACAGGAGTAACTGTTCCCCATGCGGAACCCGCCATAACGTGGATTGTGGCACTCCAATAGTATGTCTCGTTGATCTTGTGCTTGTGCCTGCCTGCCTCGCCTGCCCGAACTGCTACTGTGTCCAGAATCGCCAGTTGCATACTTGACGTTCTAGCACTCCTTGCACAATCTGCATCAGATCTAGTAGTGAGAAAAGATCCCGATTGACATAGCGGCCGATGCAAGCGTTCCAAACTCTACGCGACAAGGATAATTCGCTGCAGTCATTGCTTAGATTCACTGAAGATGGTATGGGCGTAACTGTTCCCTATGCGGAACCCGCCATAACGTGGATTGTGGCGCTCTAAGACTATGCCTCGTTGATCTTGTGCTTGTGCCTGCTGGAATTGTTACTGTGTCCAGAATCGCCTGTTGCATACTTGACGTTCTAGCACTCCTTGCACAATCTGCATCAGATCTAGTAGTGAGAAAAGATCCCGATTGACATAGCGGCCGATGCAAGCGTTCCAAACTCTACGCGACAAGGATAATTCGCTGCAGTCATTGCTTAGATTCACTGAAGATGGTATGGGCGTAACTGTTCCCTATGCGGAACCCGCCATAACGTGGATTGTGGCGCTCTAAGACTATGCCTCGTTGATCTTGTGCTTGTGCCTGCTGGAATTGTTACTGTGTCCAAAATCGCCTGTTGCATACTTGACGTTCTAGCACTCCTTGCACAATCTGCATCAGATCTAGTAGTGGGAAAAGATCCCGATTGACATAGCGGCCGATGCAAGCGTTCCAAACTCTACGCGACAAGGATAATTCGCTGCAGTCATTGCTTAGATTCACTGAAGATGGTATGGGCGTAACTGTTCCCTATGCGGAACCCGCCATAACGTGGATTGTGGCGCTCTAAGACTATGCCTCGTTGATCTTGTGCTTGTGCCTGCTGGAATTGTTACTGTGTCCAGAATCGCCTGTTGCATACTTGACGTTCTAGCACTCCTTGCACAATCTGCATCAGATCTAGTAGTGAGAAAAGATCCCGATTGACATAGCGGCCGATGCAAGCGTTCCAAGCTCTACGCGACAAGGATAATTCGCTGCAGTCATTGCTTAGATTCACTGAAGATGGTATGGGCGTAACTGTTCCCTATGCGGAACCCGCCATAACGTGGATTGTGGCGCTCTAAGACTATGCCTCGTTGATCTTGTGCTTGTGCCTGCTGGAATTGTTACTGTGTCCAGAATCGCCTGTTGCATACTTGACGTTCTAGCACTCCTTGCACAATCTGCATCAGATCTAGTAGTGAGAAAAGATCCCGATTGACATAGCGGCCGATGCAAGCGTTCCAAACTCTACGCGACAAGGATAATTCGCTGCAGTCATTGCTTAGATTCACTGAAGAT
>OX578151.1:124656119-124781119 GCA_951213105.1 Amaurobius ferox
TTAAACAAGAGATAGGTCAGCGAGAGGGGGTTTCTTTTCGACCGGGAGAGCTAAGGCTCCTATATAGACAGGCTGGCGCAACCGCCATTGAAGCTCCTGCCGTAACTGTCTGTTACCGTCTGCCTATGCTATTTCAATGGCGAGCGCACGTTACTTGTCTGATGTTTGATACGTATTTTATCTGTAAAATGGATGATTGTGGTATAATAAATGGCACAAATCATTGGAGGAAGAAGTTGGAAATGTTTAAATTTCCACAAGATCCCGAAAATAGGAAAATATGGCTTTATAAACTGCCGAAGAAATGGATAGATTCCTGGGCATTCACCTGAATTGCTCAGTGTAAGTAGTTTCATGTTTTATGCTTCCTTTTGTCTTTTTAAAAGTAAATGTATGTTAAGATCTTGAAAAGAAGGTTTGAAAATTGGTTTCTTAAAGTTGACCTTTCAATAAATTAATTTTTTATAATAGTTAAATAGGATTTTTTTCTTGCAATGCAATCGTAGGGTTGCTATCGCATTTTGGCGTGGGTTTATCGATGACTTATCGCCAAGATAGCAAGATTTGACTTTGAAATTTGTGTTTTTATATAATTATTGTACTTTAAAGACTGTTTTGTATTTCAATTATAAAATATGTGCATTGATATAAAATTTTAACAATTGTTTGTAGATATATGTGAAAGCTACATTTAAAAAACAAACAAAAAAAAAGCATGCTACTTTGATTGTCTCCAAAGCATTTATAAAATTAATAATTTTTTTTTATGATTAAATATTCAGTGTACAGACTAGAACGTTACAAGCAAATATATTTTTGATTGCCTATTTCTCATTTTAAATCAGCATAGACTTATGCTGCCAGAGATTTTTAACAGAGAGTTCCCCACTGCCAGAGGTTTTTTTGTTGAATGTCTATAAAAAGTATGCAGTTGAAATTATATGTATTCTAGGAATTTATAGTTATTTAAATTCACGATGAAAAGAGGAAAAAATTTAGTGGTTAATTCTCTACCACTGCTTATAAAATTACAGAAGTGGTGTATTATAATTATCAGCTGTCAAGTTCAATGCAATTATTAGTTATTTTTTTGAATAATAAATAGCAACATGTGTTAACAGAATTTTGACTCATGGTTCTTTATTGCTATATGTAAGTTTCTATTTTAGAAACAATGTCCTCCATGAAAGATGCTATCCTTTGACAGTATGGCCATATGATCTTGATAAATTAAATCTTCAGTAGCATCACAAGAAAAAATTTTCAGTGGGAGGGGGTTTGGTAACAAAATATTTTGCTTTCCATTTCTCCATATATTGTTTCTTCGAAATTTAATGGATTCGGGGGGGGGGGGCATGTACTCCGAATTCCCTTCCTTGGCGACGCCACTGAATCTCTTCAAATATATGTTTAAATTATCCAGTAAAAAGAAAGCATTGGTGCTTAAGTGTAATTTTGTTGTGTTCTGTTAAACAAAAATATTTGAAAAATAATAGGGGAGATGGAATTTTATATCCTATCACTAGTTGAGTGTGCACTTTTGCATTACTACATCTGAGTTAGGGATGGATATAAGACATGAAGTAAGGAACAATAGATCATCAATTAGAAAAATCTAGGCAATAAGCAAGTATTGTAAGAAAACGTACTTGATATTTGTTAAACTTTTACCATTTAAAGCAGAGACTCAGCTATTTTTCCTTAGCTACGGTATTCGGTTTCAACTTCACCATTATCGCAGGGCTTTTGGCGTCCATGTCAAAATGACCCCCCCCCCCCCTCATTTGTTTTTCAGAATCAGAAATGTAATTTTAATGATAAAGCAGGGTTTATCAAAGAAAGTCTCCCACCACCATATAGTAAAAACAATTACGCAAAACACCGTTGGAATATAGCGTTGGAAGTTTCCAGTTTTTATTAAATTTAGACAAATATCCCCCCCCCCCACTTCATCCCAAATACATGAAGTGAAATAAATCATAATAATAAATAAATCATGTCTGTTTAAAAACTCTATCGAGTATTATCAATATAGGTATAAATATGTTAACAGTCAAAGACGTTTTTATATTGTTTAAAAAATTTGTTTTAGAATTGTTACTATTTTTAAACACATTAATTCTTGTGAAATTGTTACAAAAATACTCAAAATAGAAACGTATGCATGCAAAATTTGATTAATAACACTTTTCATTCTAATAAAATAAGAAGTATTATATTTTATGTAAAATATTACATTTAAAATGCGCGTTTTAAAAGCATACAATTTTTCGAGACTCTCGGATAAAATCAGAGTTTGACAGTCGATAGCTGAAAAAAAAGACGCATAGAATTGCGCCTTTATAGCGATAAACGGCAAGAGAAAGTAACCCCGCTTTTCGCCAAACACAGCCGTCGCTCCCACAGGAGCTTCAATGGCCGCTCTTGCGCCAGCCTGTATATATAGGAGCCTTAGGGAGAGCAACTTGAAGCGTGACGTCAGTGAGATAGAAGTCAAGAATAGGAAACATAGTGTGTGTATATAGATATGTGTATAAATATAGATATGTGTATAAAGTTTTGAAAGTTTGCGTTTATAATTCGAAATGGAGACAATATCTTTCTTAATAAAATTTTAGAAGAATGAACTTAAATGATCGCACTCATACATGTATAGGGCTATTTATTAAAATATTATAATACATATAATATTTATAATAAAAGCTGAAAAATATCTTGAAAAGTGCAGTAAATATAAAAATTACATTTCAAATAATTTAATACAGATATGAATAAATATCTAATCATCGGATTTTTAAAAATATAGTATACATTATCTTAAACATCGATAATACTTTCTACATGTTATATAAATATGTATTTCAAAAATATATAATTGCATAAAAAATCCCACATATATATAAAATATATCTATGACTATGAAATATCATCAGTCTAGTAGTTACATAACTATATAGATCATTATATTAAAAGGCGTAATTCAGATCTTGTGAAAAGGGAGGGGAGTTGACGGTCGAATGGATGGTCAATGGCAGTAATTTATTTTATTTACCCAACGAAAACACAATGCATTTTGTGAGCTTGTATATTATGACTCTTGGCTTAGCCACTGGATATGTCAGTTTTCACAAATATATTTCTAAAATGCAAAATTTATGTTATTAAACTTTATAGTATTTTAAATACATAAACTATGTAGAGTTATAAATTTTAAAGCAATGTTCACATGGATCATAAATAATAAATCAATATATACCATTTTTATAACATGACACTGCTTTTACACCATTTAGAGGCTTTTCTTTGCTTTTTTCTGTCCATTAATTGTTGCATGAAAGTCTTATTTAAGTGTTTAATGCAAATGATTGCTCGTGAAAACAAAATTATGGCTTTTAGTGATATAGAAGGTGAAATGTTTGCTAACTTTGAAGCACTAATGCCTTGATATATTTTGCGTTATACTTTTGATACTCTTTCTGTAAATTTGTATCATTTTCTAAAGCTCTCACGTTTTCTTTTAACTGAATATTTTCATTTTTTAGAAAATTTATCTCTTCATTTAAATCCTTAATATTTTAATATGATCATGAGGTTTCAAGTCATTCATAGTTTGATTTTCTTCAGTAGTTTCATCGTTTTCATAAACGATGCTCTCGTTTCCATCACCATTTATTTAGCTATTGGCAGCAATTTTACATTCAGAAACTTCAATTACAGGGTTTTTTTTACACAGTCTGTTCTAACCGTCTTCTTCGTCATAGTTTCTGCTTCAATTTTCAGTTTTCTCTAATCTTATCACTTTTCACACTTTGATTATTTACAGATGATGACAGATTAAGATGAGGGACAACTCGTTGTTTTAATCTTTTAACCGGCTTCAAATTCAAAAATTCAGCCCGAAAATCTTCTTCAAAATCTTCATCAGAAAAGTGGCTTGAACAGACAGTTGCGTTAGTGATGATTATTTTATCATCTCTTTTGCACTTCACGACCCATAATTTTTGGAGTGTAGCATGTTTCGGAAATTTATGAAAACTGATAGATCCCATTGACTTCTTATAATAATTTGAACACAAAGCAACCGCGCAGTTAGGCATATTTGCGCTCACAAAACACAATTTATATACAACGATTAATCAAAATTATACTTTATATACTTGAAAATACTAATATATATAAATCTATAATACGCAAATTTACATTTAAACTCCACTTTTACGATAGAACTACAAATTATATTAAAACAAAGACTGACACAGTCTATGTCTTCCCATAGAACTGAATACCACTCGGAGAAACTGGTACTTCTCCTTATAACTCAATGACGTCACGAATGGCGATAACGTCCACCTTCTAGAATACTGTCAACAGCGGCATTCCGGTCATTTGATCTCTGACCCTCCCTGGGACTACAGCACCTCCCTCCACCCCCCCTCCCAAACAAACAAATCCTAGACCGTTTGTGCCCTCAATACTTTGACAAGCTTATTTTTAGAAAAATAAATTTGATTATCTTTACTTACCTGATTTACTGTGTTGGCATTTTAACTAACTCCATCCAGTACCCTAGGAGCTCAGATATCGGCTGAACTGACATAAAAACAGCGGTGTAATTGATGCCCTGAATAAGTTGCTGTATGTCTTTGTACATGATGGCTATACTATTAAAAAAGCTGGAGAACAATATACTTTTTTGTATATCTGTGGGCTAGGCAGATTGCTTCCAGGCTATGGAAGTAATATATAGCCCTGGGTTGCTTCAAGGAGCGAGTTGTTTTCATGAGTCTGTTATATATTTCAAAAGGGTATCATGCTTTGTCGGAAATGGACTGCCGTCATTCATTTCGGGGCATTTTGTAAAATGAGGTCCAAACCTGAGGCTCAATAATAATACACTTGTGCGATGTCTGTGACTGCAAAAATAGTTTTCTCACGGCTTCACTCAACATTGGCAAAGAAGAAGGAACCAAATTATAAAACGGTTCAATCGGTTTTTTTGCTTTACAGGGTTCAAATATAAAGGAATAAATCCCCACCCCACCCTTCTTAAAAATATCTGAAAACCTGCGATTTAATGAGTAATTAGTCTCGATTTTTTAAGTTTCCTTCAAAAAGTTTGTCCTTGCAGGATTTTTGAAAAAACCTTTTTAAATTTAAGATTTTGAGGGAAAAACTTCCAGAGCATATTTCAACACTTTTGTAAAGGAGTTCATATCTGTATGTCTATGAGGTGTAAACGGTATATGAAGGATAAACGTCACGTAAAATCTTATACCCACTAGCAGAGCTGCAGTGTGATCTCTGCAGCAACAAGTATCTATTATTCATATTACTAACTTATCTTAAAATAAATGTAATTCTAATTCATCTGAATATACGGTAGGTTTTATGATCAGGAAAATATTGGTGTCACAATAACATTTTATATATGCTAAGGTTATGTATGGATTGGATGTATATATATATATACTATAATGCCCGTAGTCCAAAATTTAAGATTTTCTTGAAATTATCTTTATAGAATGTGTTACTGTATATCATTCTAACGTGGAACAATATATAATAATATAGTCTATACAGAAAAATAATTGTGTTAACTGCGCTATACATACAAATGGGTTTTAAAGTCACAGATGTAGCTCAGATTTCGAAAAGGGGGATTACGATCGAAAGAATAACATCGCTAAATTTTGTTTTTCAATTAACATAACTTTTTTTCCAAATAGGGTGGGGGGTGGGGGTATGACCCAAATTCCATTTACCTACATCAGTAAAAATCAACCTTGCAGGTAAAATTAGTGGATTGGAATGAATAATTATATTTTATATGTTATAGAGTGTTCTGTAAAGAACTCGTGTTTTAGCTGAGAACCAAACCACCAGATTTTGGCGCGCTTGACAATGCTTTTATGGTGAGGTGAATTTGACATCTAAATACAAAAAATACAGAATTATAAGTGCACTAAATATTACTCACCACTAGTGCCACTCAGCTCAACCGCGTTTCGTAGAGTGGGGTCCAATTGGACCTAAGTACATTGCATTCCCTAATTAAAGAGTCAATTCATTTTGCGGCAACTTAATAATTTATTAAAAAGAGCACATGAAATATTTAAATTGACACTAATGTTAAAATACAATCACAATTTACTTCCAAAATACCCAGCTTGACCTCGGGGTGTACGGTTAATTTTACATTAATTTGTATTTTTTAAATTTTCCAAAACTTGCATTTAATTACTTTTAAAAAATTTTTCATTGGTCAAATATCCCATGAAGCTTAAAGTTAACCTTAAACACTGGAGATCACATCAAACACTGTTAACACATTTCTAAGAAAAACATTTAAAATCAAATATAATTCACCATACCTTCATTACAGAAGAAATAACACTCAAAATGGGTGCTAATAATATTGCCACCCATTTTCCAATGTGCAGAGGGATTGCTACCAGCACCCATTTTGAGTTGTTGTTGTTGTTGAAACTCGGACGGTCTGGGTTTCAACAACAACAACAACTCAAAATGGGTGCTGGTAGCAATCCCTCTGCACATTGGAAAATGGGTGGCAATATTATTAGGATGGCTAGTTCAGTATTGGACATTTCATAAATATCACTCTCCGTCGGATCAGCTCGGTTGAGGTTAAACAGGTGACGATAGTTCAGACAAGGATTATTCCGGAGATGGGCACACTGTCCACTTCAACTCTCCTCCTCTTAACGTTGGCTTATGCCCAGCGGTTCATAAGAACTTGCGTACAGGAGTTACCGGAAGGTCAAGAGCATTTACGTAAATTATCATCGTCAGCAGGATCAGACCGGCTAATGCTGAGACAGGGACCTCCTAACTCCACCTCCTAACGTTGGCTTAGGCCCAGCGGTTCATAAGAACTTACGTACAGGCGCTACCGGAAGGTCAAGAGCAATCTCGGCTCAGTAGAAATCATCTGCTACGGACCTCGCCGATTCCAGTTTATGTCATCCAGTTGACACGTCTGCTGCATAGGAGCCCAGGATTGACCCCCGCAAACACTCCGTCCATGCAGTACCACAGTTGCCACGGCTTGAATGTAGCTAAGGGAGCAAAGGGTCTCACACCACGCCGTTTAGAGGCAGAGCTGTGTTGCACTGCGAATCCAAAAAACAGGCTCAAAAACAAATCATAACAGGCTCAATTTTTTTTCCTTCATTATTTAAAAATTCAAGATTGTTTTCATCTGCCTTACTCTCAGCCAAGCCATCATCTTCCTAGTCAATGTGATCAGATCATTAAATAAGATTGAATCTATCTCATCCTGAGTTATAAGAGTTTTGCAAAACCGCTCATTTCAAACCGAATTCGAAAAACAAACGAATAAAAGTAAAGGAACAAAAGTAGAAGCATAGATCTTAAGAAAGTCTATCGATCTCATAAATATTATGACACCTGACAGTTGACTCCAGTGCCCGTGTTTTCGCCAGGTAAGCAGCCAAAACTAAGACCTGTCTCCAAAGTACTTAGGCGTAGAATGAATGATAGATTGCCTCTTCCCCTTTGTCGCTGCTTTGAAGTCCAATCTTCTACCTTGAAAATGGGGGTCGGAATATCTTTGGGCCGTTCGGTCGTCTGCGGTACTTTGCTGATAGGTCAGTTTGCTTATAGAGACTCAAAGGGTTAAAAATGCCTAAAATGCATTGATGACCTTCAACAATAATTGAGGAATATACTGCCCTACCGTCACGAGAAAGTCCCTAGACAGCAGACGTTTTGGTGGCGGTCGCTATGGAAACAGATTATTCCACTGCATTTTAGGTGTGGCGGAAAGCGCTTCTTTCGATTTGGCGCAGATAGAACCGACGAAAGTCGCATTTCGCTTTGTACTGAGGTCAATACTAGACGCTCGCAGTCTGTGATTTTTAAAGTTGTGAAGTAACTTATACTATGTTGCACACTTTATGGATTTTGTCTAGTTGAAAAATGACTACATTTAAAAAGGGAAAGACTTTGCATTCGTAAGCATGTGCAATAGTCCACAATGTTACGACATATTTTGAAGAGGAAAAACCGCAAATTCTCTAAAAATACTAATTTCAAATGCAATGAAGAGAACTGAGGAAGCGACCGAGGTTTTAGCGTCATCAGTTAAAATGATAAAACGTGAGGGGAAATCGCTTAATGACACTGAGATAAGTATTTTATCTATTTGAACAATTTAAAATTATTGCTTAAAGAAGCTATTTTAAAAGTAGCCCAAAATGAATGGAAAAAACACTGTGAACACATTAAAAAAATAGAGAATATTTATTGGAAGAAAGATGGACTGATAGAAGATATTGTGAAGAAATTAGTGATAAATCTGTCGGATAGTGATTCAGACTCTTCTTCAAGTCAAGACATTTCAAGTTATTCGGACATAGTAGATAATAGTTATTCCAATGAATGTGAATGAATATTTTATAATTGATTGAAAATATGAAAGAATGAATATTTTAAAGTCATAATTTTGCTTATTTATCATTTATTTTTTCCTTTTTGCTGGCTAAAAATTGTGTAACTTGCTGATTGAAAACTGTAATAAATTTCATTTAATTCGAAACTTAGTTTTAAACAAAATGATATAAATTCTAGTTTTAAATTGTAAACTTTTCTCTTCCAAAATCACCCAAATCTAAAAGAAAATATCCAAAACTACTTTGTTCTAATAAATTGACGGCTTCCCGTAGCCTCTGTCGCCTATAATAACAAATTATTTTCTGAGTTTAAATGACGAGAAATTTTTAAGTTAATTTACAATTTAATGTCATTTAATACGAAAATTTTGTTTAAATGTCGGATAAAAAACATCTACTATTTTCTTTTAGTACATCATGATAAACGAAACGGATTCTCCGCTTAACGAAGTGCGCTTGATTTGCCAAATGTTGCAGTTGATTTTAAACCTTTCTCCCTCCTTTCTTCGACTCGTCTACTTGCGGCAACCCTGTTCAGAGACTTTCTCGTGGCGGTAGGGCAGTATATCTTCAAGTATTCCTTTGGACATTGATCTCAACTCTTACACCGGAGTACTATGTACAGGTATCAACTCAGGGTGTAGTACTGCTAATTGTACTGCCATTGATCTGGCATCTGCCTTTGGCGTTCTGTAAATCAGGATATTGGACATTTCTGTTGAATCTCTATGGAACACTCTGTTTGCAAAACTTGCGGAATACGTCTCAACTGCATCTCTCTATGAAAAATCTCTATTGAAATCCCACGTAGAAGGCGTGAAATCTGCCATAGAAGTTCTAAATATCTTCTATATATATATATATATATATATATATATATATATATATATAGGCTACTCTTAAGAAAATTTTATATTCATTTATTTATTATTCAAATTAATAAAATTTGTTGAGTTAACCTGTGAAAAATAAACCATGGTGATAGAGTTTCCATTTAAATTCATATTTCAAATCTGCGATTTTCAAAGGTGATTAATACTTTCAATAAACCTCCACAAAACTCAGAGATTGAATTGACTTTCACGTTTTAAACCAAGGATTTCCAACCTTTTTAGATGGAAATCAAGGAGTTAGAGAGTAGAAATTCTAGGAAAAGTTAAGTTTCGTTTTCCATTAATATCTCGACAATCCCTAGACGTAGAAACTCGAAACTTAGACTAACTTCATGAAGGGCTATTTCAAAGTTAGTCACAAAATTTCATTAAATTCGGAGCAGCCGTTTTCCCGTGATGATGAGACAAACGAAAGTTTCGTGTTTCATTAATATCGCGACAACCCCTGGTGTGTGTTAGGAACTCGAAATATGGAATAAATTTTAAGTGGGGATATTTCAAGATTACCCACCAAATTTCATTAAATTCAGTTTAGCCGTTCTTCCTTGATATTTAATCATACACACATACATACATATATACATACATACATACATATATACATACATACATACATACTTTTCTTCTTTATATATATACATTAATAAAATGTCTTTCACCTCTATAATCATGCATTTAAACCTATAATTTGAAAACTCGTTATCCACCAAGAACAACAATATTTGCAATATCGTTCAACAATGATTTTCTATATCTATATTATTTTCCTTATATACATAATGTATAAGGAAAGTATTGTGACGGGGTCAAAAATTCGAATTCGAGTTTTCGACGCGAGAGCACGTTTAAAGCATCCCTGATCACGAATCAAACATTTTTGAAATGATGTCTGTGTGTGTGTGTGTGTGTGTGTGTGTGAAAGTATGCGTGTGTGTGTGTGTGTGTGTGTGAAAGTATGCGTGTGTGCGTGTGTGTGTGTGTGTGTCAGTGAGACTGTGGAGACGATAACTGACGATTGAATGGACCGATTCGAACCAAATTTGGTACAAAAATCACAATCCGTAAACACTGGAAGCCTATTGTTTTTATCCGCAATCGAATGTTCAGAACCCCCCTAAGTTATCGAATGAAATTTCGAAAAAATCGTCAAAAAATCAAATCCACTAATAAAGTTACGCAAATAGACATTTCTGATGTAATTTTTCATTAGAAAACGATTGACATACATTTTAGAACGCTAACATGAACCGTTCTTGAGATATTGTACATTTTTTAAAAAAATTATCAAATAGTCATATAAAATAAGAAAAAATATTTCCTATTGAGAAACATGTTCTTTTTTCATATGTAATACCATGCGATAAATTGGGTGACATCATTCTCGTAGATTTAGCTCGTTCCATTCATGAAAAAAGATACTTTGAGTAATACTTTTGTATTTGAACGCTAATAATCATTTATCTAAGAATAACGTTAGATCAACTTATTTCTCCGTCCATAACGCTTGGCGAGATTTTGGCGACGAATTTGGCGGAATGTCGCCAACTTGGCGACATTTTAAATTGCTGACAAATAACAGAAATCTCGCCAAATGGATATAAATGATGCTGAATCAATGAAAATGGCGACTAATTGAAGAAAATTCAATATCTTGGAAAGTATATAAGTTTCTAATATAAGAATAATATTTTTGTCAACTGTAAAAGTAGTAAATTCATTGCATTATATAAGGAAAGTCATGTGTTGCCCACATCAGATTTTTTTAAATTACAATGGACAATGCGTAAGAAACTCACTTTTAAATGCGCGTTTAAAAAGAGTATAGTTTTCCTTAACTTCACATGAGTTGGTATCAAGATTGAAAATTCCCACGTTGAAAACTTATTATCCTTCTCTAAAAAGTATGCTTTTAATAAAGTTTGAAAGCAATATTCCATTTTTTTATTTTATGTTGCAATTCATTATTCGTTCGTTGAAATCTTTGATTCGATGTAACAATGATTTTAATACATGTTTAAAGAAATAAAAATTTTCTTACCTTCACATTGGTTGTTATCAGGATTGAAAATTTTTTCTTTACAATTGCAGAACGTGGTTCTGTCCTCCTTAAACTCGCAGGATCCATCACTGTCGTAACACCTTTTCATCATATTTTCACAGTCTTTATTTCCTATTTTCTCGCATTTAACTCCACTGTGTCCCATCGGACAATTGCAAATACTACCAGTGCATACTTCTCCAAACTTGCATTCAATATCTTTAGAGCATTTGTCTGAAACAGAAAAACCGGATCATTATTATTCGTACATTCTTATGCATTTCATACAGATGTTGAATAGAATTTTAGTAATTATAAATACAACGTTCATCGTTTTTACTTTCCCTGCATTCACATGGTAATGTATAGGAAAAGTATAGGAATCATGTCGAAAATCTCAACTCGAGTTTTCCACGAATCTACACGTTTCAAGACTCCTAGAATACGAAAAAAACATTTTTAGCGTGACGTCTGTGTGTGTGTCTGTCTGTCTGTCTGTCTGGGCAGATTTTTGTGTCCACTGTAACTAAAAAACTAATGGACCGAATTTCACAAAATTTGGTAGGTAAGTCACTTGCGAGCGAGTCTGGTGCTGATTAGTTTTGGGTACAATTTAGGATAAAAGAACCCGCCTCTTTTTGCGAAATGGCCCGCAAAAGTTTTATCCACTCTAACTGAAAAACTAATGAACCGAATTTCACAAAATTCTGTAGATGAGTCACTTGTGGGTCACTCTGGTGTTGATTAGATTTTGGTACGATTCGGAAAAAAATAACCTGCCTTTATTTTGCAAAATGCCCGCAAAAATCGTCAAAATCTACACTAGAGAACTAGGTATACTCAAATATATCCATTAAATGTTCGTTTAATACGTAATTTTTAACGACGAAAGGAATAAGATCAACCTCATTACACTTGGACTAGCCGTTGTCGAGATATTTTAGTTTTTCGTACTTTCTCTACGCCACGTTTGAAAATAAGCCCGGTTACCAAATGAGAACGAAAATTGAATTAAAAGTGAAATAAATTTAATTAAAATAAAGTGAACGTTAACATAAGTCTGCAGGGAAAGTCATGTGCTGCTCACATCAGATTTTCCAGTAATTGAAGCCAGTGACATATTAACGGTGCTATCTTCCAATCACCTTAAATACGTTTGTATTTTGACGCAGTTTCTCAATGAGTACTTGACCGGTTTGAGCAAAATGTAGATTATTTATAATATACCATAAGTTACAGGTCATAATTGAAGATACATTTTATAATTCTATATGTGTAGCGAGATAATTCAAGTAAACATCATCATGTTAAATCCTAGACGAAAATTATTTTTTTTTTAAACTTTCGTGTACTAACCATTGTTGAACTATTTTTGAATCATCGTTGCCATTCAATGTTTTGATACGTGAAACATATTTTGCCTTATTGCGGAGTACCAAGAAATGAAAAAGCGGACTTTGGGGCCAGACGAGTATCATGGTGGAGCAGAAATTCTCAAATCTTAAGACTTTTCATTCAGCACAACTTTACATTAAAATGCTGCACAAGAAAGAAATTGAAGTAAAATCTCTGGAGGCATCTAAAGTAAAGTCATGGAGCCTCCTCAACAGGAACATTTCAGCCATTACAGAGGCGCCTCAATTAGAAGCAGTTGCCAGATTCAGACTTCTGACTGCTCATGACTGTCTCATGTCTCATTTCCATCGAATTGGACTTGCTGCTTCCCCGGATTGTACATCATGTGACCTGGGGCAGCCTATATTAGGAAAATATTTAGACGAGTGCCTTGCACTACTGACTTTTAATTCATCAAGAGAAATACAGGAGGGCTTGATGTCTAATGGCCTAGCGGCCAAACAACCAGCATTTGTTAACAACGTATTAACTCGTATTTTGCAGTTAATTAAAATGATTTTAAAATCTAATCTACATATCACGTGACTTGTGAAGCTATTTATTTAATATCAACTTTGAGTAACAAACTCATTGGTTACTGGGCTATGTTGAGCAATGCTCATTATTGTGAAGACAACACTTTATTAAAACCATCCAGCTTAGTATGGCTCTAGTTTAGGACTTAGAATGGCTCTATTTTAGACCACCATTTTTCAAAATGTCATTTTTAACACTTTACAACCAAGTTGAAAAGTGTTTATGACTTTGTTCATTCTGTCTGTCTGTCTGTCTGTCTGTCTGTCCGTTAGCACGATAACTGCCGTAAAAATGACTTAATCAAAATGAAATTTTAGTATGTTGTTCAGACGGTCTATAGGACCTATGGGAATATAAATGAATAATATCACCCAATTAGTTTTGGATTGAACCCGGGTTGAAAAAATGGAATACATTGAGCCCCATGGAACCTAATTTTTCAAGCATTTTTTAAGCGGATTTAAAATTCACAAATTGCTTCGAAAATTTTAGGCAATATTCAAATTGTTCCATAAAATATATAAAAAAAAATTCAGCGAAATATATTCAGTAGTTTTTTAAATAAAAATTAAAATAATAATAACACCTCTTATATGAAGCGATCACGTGTCCATGATATGAAACGATCACATGACCCACTTCAAAATGATATATGGCATCCATCTTGTGTCAAAATCGTGATTTTTAAAGTTCTTTTTAATTCATATTGAGTGTTGTATCCGTCCTAAAACTACTTTATTTTTGCCTAAATTCTGTGCATCTACATACTAAAACAACGCAATGACAATATATTTCAGTTTAAATGCTCATCCAAATATGATTATTTCTACTATTAAGTCTATTTTTCACCTATGTAAAATGTAAACAGCAAAATATATAGAATGAGTTGTATTAGAATCGCTGTAATTCTTTAACACAAAATAATTTAGTCCATGGAGTCTGCTTAGCTGATATGAATGAAATATTCATTGATTTTAGAAAGAGAAGGACGATATTTTTCGCTGAAGTTTTACGCATAGAAATTACTTACTTGTAGCTCAATGGTCTTAATTTTTAAATAAAATAAATTATTATAGTATTGTGATGAATGACATGAATGGGGGAATTATTTATGAATGAAATGTTGCTTTTATAGAGAGAGCCAGGCGTGTTATTTTTTTATGACGTCATTTGAATGAATTTCAGTTGTTTTCGATGAAGTTTTCAAATATAATAAATTATCGTAGTATTATGATAATTCTAAAATTATTACCGAGGAATGTGTCACATTTTAGAGATATTTAAACCAGGCAATTTATACTTTAATGCCGTCATTTGAATGAAGTTAGTTTTTTTCGATGAAGGTTTAAGGTTTCAAATATAATAAATTAATGTAGTATTGTGATAAGTTTTAAAATATTATCGAGGAATGTATTGCATTTTAGACATGTTTAAATAAAATTGCATTGAAGTTGGAAAGTGTTTCATAATCAATGCTTTAAGCATGATTGATCTTTCTTGTATTCTGGTGACATCGTTTGTGGATTGCCATATTACTTTATTTGTCAATATTAGTATTCTTTCCATTTTCTCCCCATGCAGTGCGTAGTTGCAATGTAGGCGATAAATGTATCGACTCTTTGGAAAATGTTGCTAAATTGAAAAATGCCGCAGAAATTTACGATAATTCAATATCCCTGCAAATTAAATTGATTTCAGTTTAACAGTCTGTTGACTCAACATAGTCTAAAACTAAAATATAAAATTTATTTTTTACCGTAACATACTTTTTCAATAAATCAATATTACGAAACACCACTAGCGTTGTAAAGAGATGTAAAAAAGATATAAGTCTTCGCGTAATGATATAAATATATTATTTTACATTATATTCTCATGAATATCTAAAATATGCAATAATGGAACGACTAAAAAGCTTCATATAAATAACACTTATCAAAAATTAATTAAAAAAGATAGATTAAAAATGATACTTTACTTAAATGATATTTAACAATTGATTAAAATTGTATATATTACTTCTTTAATCATACATTGAAATTCTATAATTTAAAAACACAATATCCTTCTCTAACAATAATACTTTTAATATAGTCCATTTTACATTTCCCTATTCTAAATTACAGTTTACTATTCGTTCATTAAAAACCCACTATTTATAGTATGCTTAAAAAAAAGTTTTGCTTACTTTCACATTGGTTGGTAACAGGATGCAAAATCTTTTCTTTGCAATTGCAGAAAGTGCTTTTATCTTCCTTAAACTCACAAGATCCTCCACTGTTGTAACATTTTACCAAATTTGTTTCGCAGTCTTTTGTTCCCATTATCTCGCATTTATCTCCTGAATATCCCATCGGACATTTGCACATACTACTAACGCATGCTTCTCCATACTTGCATAAATTATCTCCAGAGCATTTATCTGAAAAACATTCGATTATTACTCATATATTTTAAGCATTTAATACAGATGTTTAATGGTGCTTAAGTAATTATAAATACAATTTAAATCATTTGTCTTCATCTAATATACATATACGCTATTTTACAAAAAAACGATGCATCCCTAGAAAATAATCCGATCATCTCGAAATTTAGCATGCAAATTCCTTTATGCCAAATATGCAAATTATTACATTTGCAAGACCAATGAGTGTTAACTTCGGTCGTAGTTCGCGCTTCTATTGTGCAACAAACATCCTATGAAACAGGTTTAAAATGTGGGCGGTTTTTCATTGCTCGTAATCGGCGTTGCAATTTCGTAGAGACACAGCCAATAATGTTGTTACGAAGTTGCCGAAGACCTTATAAGCAATTAGATGAGTTGGAACGTGGTCGTATAGTCTGGTTGCGTGAAGTTGGCTGGTCATACCGAGCAAATGGCCGCCACCTGCACCGAAGGGACACTGCTATGCAAAGGTTGTGGCTGCAATGGCAGAGAATGCAAGAAACTCATTGACGGAATAAAGGCTCTGGAAGGCCAGGTGGACGAGTGCGAGACAAGATCGGATAATTGTGCGACAGGCCCGAACTGTCCCAACGGCATCATTGTCGGCCATCCAACGTATTACAGCCTCTCCCATGCCACACGTGGTACCTTCCACTATCTCACGGTGCTTGGCTGAGGTGAGGTTCGCTCCCGGTGGCCTTTAAGACGCCTGCCCATAACCGCATAACATCGACAGAGTCATTTGGAGTGGTGTCATAGCCGAGCATCATAGCTGTCAGCAGATTGGCATCGCATAGTGTTCAACGATGAATCACGCTTATTCAGTCTTTCAGCGGATGACTATCGGGTACGTGTGTGGAGGCGCCAGGGCCATTGGTCCCAAACAGCCTTTGTTTTACACAGGCACACAGCCATTATCCTTGGTGTGGGGTGCTATCTCTTACGACAGCAGGTCGCCGCTAGTCATCCTGCGTACAACTTTAACAGCTCAGTGATATGTTGATGAGATCCTGCGGCCGTTTAAGTTACCCTTCATGGCACGGCATTCTGTCGTCATTTTCCAACAAGACAAAGCCACGCCGCATACGACTCCGTATCTGTGGACCGTCTCCGTGCTGTTGATATTGTTCATTGGCCAGCAAGGTCACCAGACCTTTCGCCGATTGAGCATGTATGGGGCATGCAAGGCCCCCAGATTTGGATACCCCGAAATGTAGCAGATCTGGAGCAACAATTGAGGAATGCCTGGCAGAATCTATCGCAGGATGACATTCGGAAACTTTACTACTCCTTACCTAAACGTATACAAGCATACATTGCCGCCAAAAGGGGTTTCATTCATTACTGATTTGAATATTCAATATGGAATTGCTGAGATTGGTGGGTCCTGTGGCCTTGATGTTGTAATCATTTCATTACCACTGTATGAGCTGTGCACATATTTAATTTCAATAAAAATAGTCACTTTCTTCATGGTGCTTCGTTTTCCCTGCAAAAGAGTGTATAAAATTTTATTTTTCCGTAACGTACCATTTTAGTTAAATATCTATTATGATAAGTTATTAGCATGAAAATTAACTAGTGCGTGGTTCAACTCGACATTCTCGTACCAGAATTCATTCTTTTTTTTAATTTACAAAAAAAAATCTTAGTGGGTCCAAAAGATCACAATTATATTGTGTTAACCTTCACTTTAAAGGGCTAGAAAAATTCTTTCGATTGCTACCATAATTAACAATGTACTTCCCGACGGGTAACTTATCCCTAAATGGGAAAATGACGTCACGAACAAAAATATTTTTTATCGCTGCTATTTTTCACAACAATGATTCTAACTATTAAGGTGCATGATCATTGAACCATGAAGAAATCCTTTTATGTACTATTATGTCAAATTTTTTACTATGCCGCCATGTTAAAAAAAATATGACAATTTGAATGAAATTCAAAGTTTTTACTCGAATTTAAAAAAAAAATTATCTGGTTCAAGATTTTTTATGACAAAGCCGAATACAAAGTTTCGTGAAAGTCCATTCATATTTGTGGCTTCTACAGTGTACACAAGAAATCGATCACAGACATCAGCCAGACAGACTGACGGATATCATTCCAAAAATAGTTAAAACATGTATAGGAGGTCTTTAAATAAATGTTTGCATCAAAACCTCGAAATCGAAAATTTTCGGGAACGCTATGCTTTCTCAATACTACGTATAAGAAAGTAAAAATAAGCAATTAACTCTGTTATACGTTATAGCTTGATTTGAAGCTTTACTTATTTTGAATGTTTGGCATAGGAAGAGGCTGGTGTGTGTTAAGATAAAAACAGGCATCTTCGATATTTTCTAGGGGAATATTTTTTCTTTAAATTTTGGGGGAAATTAAACACTTTTGATAAACTGAACGGGGTTTCGTTTTTCTCGTCCGAATCAGACCTCAAACGAAGTTATCAACAGTGAGACTTTTGGGTGAAACATTAACAATTACTCCCTCATGCGATCTTATGGTCAGCGAAAACGGGAAGTGCATTCTTGTGTGTAGCTCAGATGTTACAGATGTAAAATTCATTTTTTTACACTGTTCTACCAGAATTATTTTATAATTAAAGGGTATATGATTCCGAAGAAAATTTTGTAATTTGCGATGTATTGAATTTGGCAGATACATTTACTCGTAACACGTGAGAAAATTAAATAAACGATAACTAGCTTATACAACCTCTGTGCAAAGCTCACAGAAAGGCACATAATTAGTTTTGTTACAGATGTCTATAAAATTCGAGACGTTTTCAGAACTCGCCAAGTTTGCGATATATTGTCCAATTCGTCATCCTTTATCCGCAGATATTATCGCCAAGCTCAAGTAGCCCAGACCTTCAATTTATAACAATATATTCCTGTTAGGTATTTGTAATAATGTTATGTAACATTACTATCATCCCCGTCACATTCCCTTCATGATTTACTTTGTAGTCCCCCCCTTAAGATGTATACCATCAAAGATTATGTATAATTTTAAAACAAAGACATCGATCTTCTCTAAAAGAAATATATATGTTATTGTATTATATATACCCTTTGATATCTAAAATGTATAGTACTATAGTGGAATATGAATGGAAGTTTTTTGTCGATATATTTAAATATGTCTGTTTCACCTCTTTAACAGTGCATTTAAAACCTTTAAATTTAAAGCTCGTCATTTTTCTCGAACAACTTGTCACTATAGTTTAAATATAATATTTTTTTATAATAGTTTAAATGTGGTAGATATTTCCACTATAGTTTAATAGAGATTTTGCATATTCTTGTGTTTTAAATAAAAGGACATTATCGGTTTGGTATGTAACCACAGTTTAATGCATGTTTGACAAGTAAAGGCAGGAAATAGTTTTTAAGGTACACACTTTTTATTATTTATATGGAACTTAGATGTATGAACAATGTATTTATTAAAAAGTATATAAGATAAATGTATGAAAGGCAAAGACATACCAAATTTCGCTTTATTAGCAGCTACAATTATCGGGTCATTGCCAAACAACGAGTACATTCCTGTGAAGGACCAAGGCGGTCTGGCCCGATAAGATAGAAAATAAAACTAACAAATACGTACCAAAAAAGTCAACGGCATACCGAATTTCATGCTACTGTGATTATTGTAACCTTGTTAGTTAAGGCCTCAAATATTGGAATCACAGATACATGGGATTTTTGAGGGTCATTTTGCAAATAAAGGCGGTTTCTTTTATTCTGAATCATACCGAAAACTAATTAGCACCAGGGTCACACACAAGTGACTTACAAACAAATTTTCTCAAATTTGGTTCATTAGTTTTTGAGCTGCACTGGATACATACATGGCACAGACAGACCACACATACAGACGTCACGCTAAAAATAGTTCATTTGTGTTCTCCAGCTCCCGAAACGTCTCATACATTCTGTCACACACACACACATACAGACATCACCTGAAACATGTTTGATTCGTGATCAGGGACGCTTGAAACGTGCTCTCCCGTCGAAAACTCGAATTCGAATTTTCAACCCCGTCACAATACTTTCCTTATACATTATGTATATAAGGAAAGTAAAAAGCAGCTAACGCCGTCACGCCGCTGTTTGGAAAAAATTCATTTGTCTACTCCGTACCTTCAAAAACTATAGCATACAAATATGTAAAATATTATACACTTGTAGGAATTGTGATTCAATTTTAACCTGTATTGTAATTTTTTGGATCTAAAATAAAGTTCCCGGCCACACACTTAGCAACAGTAAGCTTTCGGGTCTGTCGTGTGGTCTGGGTTTTCAACACTTCAACACTTGTAGGAAATAGTTTGGGAAATACGCTGAAATAAACCATTTGTCGATATATATTGTAGTTTAAGAAACATTTAATGTCAAAATCTAAGACAAAAAATTTATGCTGCGAGTTCTCGTCCTGTATAGACTAACAAGAGCAAGAACACGAATTTTAGCAGATAGGTACCTACATAGTTAAATTTTTGCACGAAGGAGCTCTTTTTGTAATTTTGATGTAGTTTACGAGATATTTTACTTTTTATGTACTTCTGAAGTGAGAAATGTTATTCGGTATCTGCAAGACCATCGATCTCGTACCGCAAAAACTATAGCATACATAAATATGAAATTTGGTACATTTATAGAGAAATAATAGGGTAATACGAAGAAATAAACTTTTTAAGGATTTAAACTGTTATTTGTCTTGAAATAGTTCGCTAATCAAGCTCTGCGAATGTAGCGAGTAGGAGATGAAGTCACCCGACTGGCGATGACAGTTATAGAGATTGACGAAGCGTAGCGAGCAGGAGGCAAAGCTCCCTAGTTATTATATAAAATTCTACCATAACATATATTTTAAATTAAATATGTATTGCGATAAATCACTAGCATAACAAAACGGAACATTTTTTTAAGGAAACATATGTCATCTTTAAACGAAATGTATGTGCCATTTTATATTTCCATCAGTATCAAAAATGAATAAAAACAGAACGTGCGTTTCTAATCCGAAACTTTCAGTCGCTGATAAATATATTCAAAAATATCTATTTCACTTGTGCAGTATTTTGCCTCGGTCGGGCTCATAGTAACTGATTAGCACTCTTATTAGTACTTTGATTAGCACTCTGTTGTACTGATTACTCGACTTAAGTTGCGAAATCATCTATCCATACCTAATTAGACAAAGCAGCACAACTCAAAATTTGCAATTACTGGATACACCAAACCTTGCGTCAAAGGGAAAAAACACACCGATACAAGCAGTTATTCAAACACATTTATTATATATTTCACACAAAATACAGCAGCTGGCTGTTTAACTAAAATGGAGACATATACTAATAAACAGTAATGCACTGGCCCATAAATAAACATAAATATATAATGCAATGCACTTTTATGAGTCTGGTAATATTTCGATTAAACAGTGGACAAATTATAAAGCTTCTATGCTAACCCAACACTTTTCTCTTGCCTTGAAACCTTGTTTCGGCTAATCCAGGATACAAGAATCTTCTGGTCATAGTGGTACCCATTAGGACGGGTGATTCTATCCTTCTAACTCCCACAGCTTAATCACTTAACCAGACTCACCTCCTCTCACCGTCTACTTCTTTAACCATCTGTCCATTCAGTTAGCAGGCCAAGGGGGATTCACCCCAGTCATAACTGCATTTTTTTTCTGACTCTGCGAATATGATGTCACGGGAACTGCAAACGCTTTCATTTTGTACTCGGGCTCTCTGAAGAGACCAAGAATTTCTTTGGACGTCACACTTACCTTCATGGACGTCAATGAGGAAGGTGTGCACAGCACAATTAAAACTCTCTGGGCAGGTTGTGTATATCTTTATATTGTCACTTTAAAATGAACAAATAATTTTTAATTGTAATATTGGGAAAACTTGCTGTGTTTTGGCAACAACTCTCCTGATTCGTGGCGTCGCGAATGACGAAATGCTAAGATCGATGACCTCAAGCTGACAACTTGTTGATTGATTACCGGATTGATGACCCAACCTTGTATTTAAAAACATTGAGTTAGGCTGTATTCCAACTTCTCAATCTCTATTTCCCTTTTCACCTTAATTTTCTACTTCCTCGCGATTCGAAACTTTATCCTATTTCCATTCCAGGATCGCAGAAATGCTACTTGGCTCGGTGCTTGTTCTATCTGACCGAACCAGTCAGTGTTGCAATTTTATGTAAACATTAATTAAAACGAAAACTGGGGGAAATAAAAACGAAAGGTTATTTAAACATCACACACTTCTTTGTATTTAAACCCTATCATTTGAAAAGTCGTTAGTCTACTCCAATACGGTAACAACAATTTTTAGGATCAGAGACAACATAATTTTTTGAGAGCCCTCCCAGCTAAATTTTTCATCTATTTCAAAATAATTAAAATCTGTTAAATTCATTTATTGCATGAAAATGATTAACATGCTTGTATCACATAAATATATTAATACAATATGTGCAAAATAAATAAATAAATAAAATGTTTCCAATCCTTTTCTGCAGCATACTTAATTCTGTCATATTCATACTCCTTGCCTCACTACTTTCAATAACCGGAAGGACTGATTAGCTGAATCGTGATTACCTTGGTGCATTTTTTTTGTATCAATTTTCAAAGGTTTCAATTGTTTAATGACCTTTAAACAGAGGCTACGATAACAGACAGAGAGAGGAATAACAATAATATAGAATACGCATCTCAAAAATAGCTTTCAACAGTTCAGCTAAATATTTTATCTCCGAATGCGGTTTTAAAACATTTTTAATCAATATTTTATGTGCTTAAATTGAATGAAAAATCGTTTGAAAAGAAGTACAGAATATTTTTTCCACAGAATATAAAATTTTTGTAATAAATCCTAATTCGTTGATTTCTAAATTTTTCTTAGCGAGTGGAGGATATAAATGCAGTTTAGTTCTGACATTGAGATCTCATACAATACTGAAGCCCTTAAGCATTGCTTGCTTCTGCTGCCCCCTCCTGTCCTTCTCGAACATTTTTTCAACGTAGTTTCAAAATAGTAAATGCTTTTCATATAGATTATTAACGACTTTATATTTCCTATTTTGAGTTAAAGTATATTATCCATTCATTAGAAGCCCACTTTTTAATGCATGTTAAAAAAAGGAAAGTTTTCTTACCTTCACATTGGTTGGTAACAGGATTTAAAATTTTTTCTTTGCAATTGCAGAAAGTAGTTTTATTTTCCTTAAACTGGCATGACCCATCACTGTCGAAACATGTTTTCAATTCTGTTTCACATTCTTTAGCTCCCATTATCTCGCATTTATCTCCCGTATATCCCGACGGACATATGCAGTGAGCGCCATTGCATATTTTTCCATACTTGCATTCATTATTGTCAGAGCATTTATCTGAAAAACACTCGATTATTATTCACATATATTTATGCATTTTATACAGATCATGAATGGGATTTTGGCAAATCTACATACAACTCACATCATTTATCTTAACCTAATACTATTATGTATAATTTTATTTTTAAAGTAACACTTATTCGATTAAATCTGGGAAATCACTAGCATAAAATATCTGATGTGGGAAACACATGACATTCCATATATAATGCAATGAATTTACTATTTTTACAATAAAAAAATAGCTTATTCTTATAGTAGATTATTTTCAAGATATTGAATTTCCGTCAATGAGTCGTCATTTTCATTGATTTAGCGTCATTTTTAACCATATAGCGAGATTTTCGTTAATTTGGCGACATTTAAAAGAGTCGCCAAGTTGGCGACATTCCGCCGAACTCGACGCCAAATTCTCGCCAAGCGTTATGGAAGGAGAAATAAGTTATTCTTATAGCAGATAAATAACTATTGGCGTTCAAATACAAAAGTATTACTCAAAGTATCTATTCTCACGAATGGAACGAGCTAGATCCACGATAATGATGTCACCCAATTTATTGCATGATATTACATATGAAAAGTGAACATGTTTCTCAAAAGTTAATATATATTTTTTAATTTATGGGAATTTTTGTTAAATTTAATTTAAAAATGTGCAATATCTCTAGAACGGTTCATGTTAGAGTTCTAAAATTTATGTCAATCGTTTTCTAAAGAAAAATTACATTAGAAATGACTATTTGTGTAAGTTTATTAAAGGTTTTGATTTTTTGAAGATTTTTTTAAAATTTCACTCGACAATTTAGGGGAGTTCTGAACATTCGATTACGTTTAAAAACAATAGGCTTCCAGTATTCATGGATTGTGATTTTTGTACCAAATTTCGTTTGAATCGGTCCATTTGTTCGTCAGTTATCATCTCCGCACACACACACACACACACACTCACATACTTTCACACATACACACACACAGATATTTGCTGAAAAATGTTTGATACGTGA
The DNA here is from genome assembly GCA_951213105.1 of Amaurobius ferox. Classification (NCBI taxonomy): domain Eukaryota; kingdom Metazoa; phylum Arthropoda; class Arachnida; order Araneae; family Amaurobiidae; genus Amaurobius; species Amaurobius ferox. The sequence goes on from OX578151.1 coordinate 124,680,304, forward strand.
TCAGGAATGCTTGAAGCGTGCTCTCCCGTCGCAAACACGAATTCGAATTTTCGACCCCGTCACAATACTTTCCTTGTACATTATGTATATAAGGAAAGTAATAACGATGATAATATTAAAAAAAAGCGTGTATTTTCTTTAAAACGAATATAACCAATGTTTCATTATATATTGCCCTTAATGTCTAAAATGTACAAAATAGCAATTTTTTGAAATCTGAAGTTTTTTCCCATAATATGAAATAAAAATCTGATGTGGGCAACACATGACTTTCCTTATTTAATGCAATGAATTTACTGCTTTTACAGTTTAAAAAAATGTTATTCTTATAGTAGATACTTATAATATTTGCAAGATATTGAATTTTCTTCAATTAGTCGTCGTTGTCATTGATTTAGCGTCATTTTTATCCATTTGGCGAAATTTTTGTTAATTTGGCAACACTTAAATGTCGCCAAGTTGGCGACATTCCTCCAAATTCGTCGTCAACGTCTCGCCAAGCGTTATGGACGAAGAAGTTATTATTACAGCAGATAAATAACTTTTGGCGTTCAAATACAAAAGTATTACTCACAATATCTTTTTGCATGAATGGAACGAACTAGATCCACGAGAATGATGTCGCCAAATTTATCGTATGGTGTTACACATGATAAGTGCTCTTCAATAGGAAATATTTTTTTTTATTTTATATAACGTTTTGATAATTATTTTGAAAAAGGTGCAATATCTCGGAAACGGTTCATGTTAGCCTTCTAACATTTATCTCAATCGTTTTCTAATGAAAAATTACATAAGAAGTGCATATTTGCGTAACTTTATTAGCGGTTTTGATTTTTTGACGAATTTTTCCAAATTTCACTCGAAAATTTAGACTATAGACTTCCAGTGTTTACGGATTGAGATTTTTGTACCAAATTTCGTTCGAATCGGGCCATTCGTTCGACAGATATCGTCTCCACAGTCTCACTGACACACACACACACACACACAGACATTACTTCAAAAATGTTTGATTCGTGATCTAATAGTCTTGAAACGTGCTCTCCCGTCGAAAACTCGAATTCGAATTTTCAACCCCGTCACAATACTTTCCTTATACATTATGTATGTAAGGAAAATAACAAGAATGCTTAATCATGAAATACTTAATTATTAAACGCATTACTCATTAATTATAAAAAACATTCCAACTGAAATGCAATTTTGTTTAAACATCTCTAAAATGCGATACCTTTAGCATTGTTATTTTTTTAATCATCACAATATTACAATAATTTATTATACTTGGAAACTTAAAACTCCATCAAAAGAGGCAATGGTTTGAATCGTCTGCCTCTCTATGTAAAATCAATGAACATTTCATTCATATCATGTATATTCAAAACACCAGAGCTAAATAATTTTGCGAGAAAACAAATCACCAATTCTTATACAACTCATCTTACAATAGCTTTATTTGTTTACGTTCTGCATGGTATAGAATTTAGGCTTCGTTGTAGGAATAATCAAATTTTAGTAATCATTTAAAATAAAAAAAATATTGTAATTGAGTTGGCACAGAATTTAGATACACAGATAACATACAAACATAAAGCGGTTTTAGAACGAATGCAACATTATATATACATTTAAGCTATCTTTAAACATTATGACTTTTACACTGAAGGAAAAAATGGATACCACATTTTATTTCCAAATGAGTCTGGTGATCAATTTATATAATATGGGTGTAATTATTATCTCAAGTTTTATTTTAAACAAGAAAGGTCAATCAAGCTTAAGGCATTGATTATGAAACACTTTCCAACTTCAATGCAATTTTATTTAAACATGTCTAAAATGCAATACATTCCTCGGTAATATTTTAAAACTTATCATAATACTACATTAATTTATTATATGAAAACTTGAACATTCATCGAAAAAAATGAACTTCATTCATATGACGGCTTTGAAATATAAATTGCCTGGTTTAAACTTCTCTAAAATGTGATACATTCCTCGGTAATAATTTTAGAATTATCATAATACTACAATAATTTATTATATTTGAAAACTTTATCGAAAACAACTGAAATCCATTCAAATGACGTCATAGAAAAAATAACACTCCTGGCTCTCTCTATAAAAGCAGAATTTCATTCATATATAATTTCCCATTCATGTCATTCATCACAATACTATATAATAATTTATTTTATTTAAAAATTAAGACCATTGAGCTACAAGTAATTAAACTCTATGCGTAAAACTTCATCGAAAAAAATCGTCCTCCTCTTTGTAAAATCAATGAATATTTCATTCATATCAGCTACGCAGACTCCATGGACTAAATGATTTTGTGTTAAAGAAATACAGCAATTCTAATACAACACATTCTACATATTTTGCTGTTTACATTTTATATAGGTGAAAAATTGGCTTCTTTGTAGAAATAATCAAATTTGGATGAGCATTTAAACTCAAATATATTGTTATTCCGTTGTTTCAGTATGTAGATGCACAGAATTTAAGTAGAAATAAAGTGGTTTTCGGACGGATACAACACTCAATATGAATTAAAAAGAACTTTAAAAATCACGATTTTGAGACAAGATGGATGCCATATATCATTTTGAAGTAGGTCACTGATCTTTTCATATCATGGTCACGTGATCGCTTCCTATAAGAGGTGTTGTTATTATTTTAATTTTTATTTAAAAAACTACTGAATATATTTCGAATTTTTTCTTATATTCTTTATGGAACAATTTGAATATTACCTAAAATTTTCGAAGCTATTTGTAAATTTAAAATCCGATTAAAAATGCTTGACAAATTAGGTCCCATAGGCCTCAATGTATTTCATTTTTTCAACCCGGATTCAATTCAAAACTAATTGGGTGATATTATTCATTTATATTCCCATAAGTCCTACAGACCGTGTGAAGAAAATACTAAAATTTCATTTTGATTAAATCATTTTTACGGCAGTTATCGTGCTAACGGGCAGACAGACAGACAGACAGACAGACTGAACAAAGTCATAAAAACTTTTCAACTTTGTTGTAAAGTGTTAAAAATGCTTAACATATTTTGAAATTTTTTTTACACATTTTATGTGATAATTTGAGTATTTCCTAAAATTTCCGAAGCAATTTGAGAATATTAACTCCGCTTAAAAAATGTGTGAAAAATTTCGTCCCATAGGGTTCAATGCATTTTATTTCTTCAACCAGGGTGAACACCAAAACTAATTGGGTGATATCATTCGCATTCATTCAATGTGTTCATTCAATTCTGGGATCTTAAGACAGTCTCAACAACATACTATAATTTCATTTTTATAGTCAATTTTACGGCCGTTATCGTGCAAACGGACAGACAGACAGACATACAGACAGAATGGACAAAGTTATAAACACTTTACAACCATTTTGGAAAGCGTTAGAAAGTCATAAACATTTTATAACTATGTTGGAAAGTGTAAAAATGGCATAAACTGTTTTCAACTATGTTGAAAAGGGTTAAAATGGTGTATTTCATTTTTTAACACATTACAACATAGTGGAAAATTGATTATGACTTTGTTTATTCCGGCTGTCTGTCTGTCCGTTAACACGATAACTGCCATAAAAATGACTTTATCGAAAAGAAAATTTTAGTATGTTGTTCAGACGGTCTGTGGGACCTATGGGAACATAAATGACTAATATCATCCAATTAGTTTTGGATCGAACACGGATTGAAAAACTGATATACATTGAATCCTATGGGATCTAATTTTTCAAACATGTTTTAAGCGAATATAAAATTCACAAATTGCTTTGAAAGTTTTAGGAAATATTCAAATTATCCCATAAAATATATAAAAAAAAAAAATTCAGCAATATATATTCAGTAGCTTTTTTAAATAAAAATTATAATAGTAATTACACCCTTTATATAAAGAGATCGCGTGACCATTATATGAAGAGATCACGTGACCCATTCCAAAATAAAATATGGCATCCATCTTGTGTCAAAATCGCGATATTTAAAGTTATTTTTAATTCATATTTAGTATTGTATCCGTCCTAAAACCGCTTTATTTTTGCTTAAATTCTGTGCATCTATATACTGAAACAACGCAATTACAACATATTTGAGTTTTAATGATCACCCAACTTTGATTATTTCTACAACATAGTCTAATTTTCACTTATGGAGAATGTAAATACCAAGAGATGTAGAATGAGTTGTATAAGACTTGCTGCATTTCTTTACAGCAAAATTATTTGGCTCATGGAGTCTGCAATATAGTTGATATGAATGAAACATTCGTTGATTTTACACACAGAACCAGTGGGAGCGGTAGCCCTGTGCTTAGCGCGCAGGAATTGCACTCTGTAGGTCCGGGTTCGATTCCAGCCGCTGTCAAAAGTGCCGCCGTGTTCACCCGGAGTACAATCACGTTAAATATGTGGGTCCGTAAGTCCATCCGAGAGGTTGGTGGTAGAGGAAGGAGGGTACGGTTCTTGTGGATGCCTCCCTCACTGGGTTCCGGTCTAAATTGGGTGGCACTTCCCGACCGTCCAAACAGTTACCTTACACCTTTCTGGTAGGTCGGACGGTCTGGGTTTCAACAACAACAACAACACAGAACCACACGATTTTTTTGATGAAGTTTTAAGCATAGAGTAAAATTACTGGTACCTCTATTGTTTTAAGTTTTTAAATAAAAGAAATTATTAAAGTATTGTGATGAATGAATGGAATGGAAAAATTTATCAATGAAATGCAGTTTGATGTAGAAGCGATTTATATTTAGATGACGTCATTTGAGTAAAGTTCATTTGTTTTCGTTTTAATATAATACATTTAAATAATTATAAATTTAAGTAATGTAATTCGTTTTAATTAATAAGTTTTTAAATATAATAAATTATTGCAGTATAATAATTTTAAAGATATTATCGAGGAATGTATCGCATTTTAGAGATGTTTATATAACATTGCATTGAAGTTGGAAAGTGTTTCATAATCAATGCTTTATGCATAATTGATCTTTCTTGATCTATTCTTACTTTGAAAACCCATTATCCTTCTCGAACAACACTAATTTTAGTAAAGTTTAAAAGCTTGTTACAATTCATTATTCATTCATTAAAATCATTGGTTCGATATAACATTGATGATTGTAATACATGTTTAAAAAAATAACATTTTTCTTACCTTCACATTGGTTCGTATCAGAATCGAAAATTTTTTCTTCACAATTACAGAACGTGGTTCTATCTTCCTTAAACTCGCAGGATCCACCACTGTCGAAACAACTTTTCATCATCTTTTCACAGTCTTTATTTCCTATTTTCTCGCAATTAACTCCACTGTGTCCCATCGGACAATTGCAAATACTACCAGTGCATACTTCTCCATACTTGCACTCACTATCTTTAGAGCATTTGTCTAAAAGAAAAAAAATGGATCATTATTATTCATACATTCTTATGCATTTCATACAGATGTTGAATGGAATTTTAGTAATTATAAATACAACGTTCATCGTTTTTTAGTAATTGAAGCCAGTGACATATTAACGGTGCTATCTTCCAATCGCCTTAAATACGTTTGTATTTTGACGCAGTTTCTCAATGACTACTTGACCCGTATGAGCAAAATTTAGAATATTCATAACATACCCTATGTTACAGGTATAATTGAAGATAAATTTTATAATTCTATATGTATAGCGAGATAATTCAAGTAACAATCATCATGTTAAATCCAAGACGAAAATTATTTTTTTTTAAACTTTCGTGTACTAACCATTTTTGAACTATTTTTGAATCATCGTTGGCATTCAATATTTTGATACGTGAAACATATTTTGCTGTATTGCGGAGTACCAGGAAATGAAAAAGCGAACTTATGGGTCAGAACGGGTACCATGGTAGAACAGAGATTCTCAAATCTTATGACTTTTCATTCGGTACATCTTTACATTAAAATCCTGCACGAGACAGAAATAGAAGCAAAATCTCTGGATGCATCTAAAGTAAAGTCATGGAGCGTCCTCAGCAGGAACATTACAAACATTACAGAGGCGCCTCTTCTAGAAGCAGTTACCAGATTCCGACTTCTGACTGGTCATGACTGTCTCATGGTTCATTTCCATCGAATTGGACTTGCTGCTTCCATACTACGTCCTTCGTGTACTAACCATTGTTGAACCATTTTTGAATCATCGTTGCCATTCAATGTTTTGATACGTGAAACATATTTTGCAGTATTGTGGAGTACCAGGAAATGAAAAAGCGGACTTTTGGGCTAGAACGGGTACCATGGTGGAGCAGAGATTCTCAATTCTTATGACTTTTTATTCGGCACAACTTTACATCAAAATACTGCACAAGACAGAAATTGAAGCAAAATCTCTGGAGGCATCTAAAGTAAAGTCATGGAGCCTCCTCAGCAGGAACATTTCAGTCATTACAGAGGCGCCTCAACTTGAAGCATTTGCCAGATTCAGACTTCTGACTGGTCATGACTGTCTCATGGCTCATTTCCATCGAATTGGACTTGCTGCTTCCCCGGATTGTACTTTATGTGACCTGGGGCAGCCTATATTTGAAAAATATTTAGGCGAGTGCCTTGCCCTACTGACCTTTAATTCATAAAGGGAAATTCAGGAGGGATTGCTGTCTATTGGCCTAGCGGCCAAACGACCAGCATTTGTTAACAACGTATTAACTCGTATTTTGCAGTTAATTAAAATGATTTTAAAACCTAAACTACATATCACGTGACATATGATGAAGCTTATTATTTAATATCAACTTTGAGTAACAAACTCATTGGTTACAGGGTTATGTCCAGCAATGCTCATTATTGAAGACAACACTTTATTAAAACCATCCAGCTTAGTATGGCTCTATTTTAGACCAAGCATTTTTTTAAATGTCATTTTATTCTTGTGACATCGTTTCCGGATTGTGATATTACTTTATTTGTCAATATTAGTATTCTTTCCATTTTCTCCCCATGCAGTGCGTAGTTGCAATGTCGGCGATAAATGTATCGACTCTTTGGAAAATGTTGCTAAATTGAAAAATGCCGCAGAAATTCTTTACATTATATTCTTACAAAATACTTTACATTATATTCTCATGAATATTTAAATATATAAAAACGGAACTAAAAAGCTTTATGTAGATAACATTTATCACAAATTGATTAAAAATTATTGATTAAAAATGATATTTTACTTAAATGATATTTAACAATTGATAAAAAATGTATATATTACTTCTTTAATCATACATTGAAATTCTATAATTTAAAAACACAATATCCTTCTCTAACAATAATACTTTTAATATAGTCCATTTTCCATTATACTATTCTAAATTACAGTTCATTATTCGTTCATTAAAAACCCACTATTTATTGTATGCTTAAAAAAAAGTTTTCCTTACTTTCACATTGGTTGGTAAAAGGATGCAAAATCTTTTCTTTGCAATTGCAGAAAGTGCTTTTATCTTCCTTAAACTCACAAGATCCTCCACTGTTGTAACATTTTTTCAAATTTGTTTCGCAGTCTTTAGTTCCCATTATCTCGCATTTTTCTCCTGAATATCCCATCGGACATTTGCACAAATTACTAACACATGCTTCTCCATACTTGCATCCATTATCTCCAGAGCATTTATCTGAAAAACACTCGATTCTTACTCATATATTTTAAGCATTTTATACAGATGTTTAATGGTGCTTAAGTAATTATAAATACAATTTACATCGTTTGTCTTCATCTAATATACATATACACTATTTTACAAAAAAACGATGCATCCCTAGAAAATAATCCGATCATCTCGAAATTTAGCATGCAAATTCCTTTATGCCAAATATGCAAATTATTACATTTGCAAGACCAATGAGTGTTAACTTTGGTCATAGTTCGCGATTCTACTGTGCAACTAACATCCTATGAAACAGGTTAAAAATGTGGACGGTTTTTCATTGCTCGTAATCGGCGTTGAAATTTCGTAGCGACACAACCAATAATGCTGTTACGAAGCTGCCGAAGACAATTAGATGAGTTCGAACGTGGTCGTATAGTCTGGTTGCGTGAAGTTGGCTGGTCATACCGAGCAATCGGCCGCCACCTGCACCGAAGGGACACTGCTATGCAAAGGTGCTGGCAGCAATGGTTGTTGCAAGAAACTCATTGACGGAATAAAGGCCCTAGAAGGCCAGGTGGACGAGTGCGAGACAAGATCGGATAATTGTGTGACAGGCCCGAATTGTCCCAACGGCATCATTGTTCGCCATCCAACGTATTACAGCCTCTCCCATACCACCCGTGGTACCTTCCACCATCTCACGTTGCTTAGCTGAGGTGAGGTTACGCTCCCGGCGACTTTTAAGACGTCTGCTCATAACCCCATAACATCAACAGAATCATTTGGAGTGGTGTCATAGCCGAGCATCATGGCTGCCAGCAGATTGGCATCGCATATAGTTCAACGATGAATCACGCTTCTTCAGTCTTTCAGCAGATGACTTTTGGGCACGTGTGTGGAGGCGCCAGGGCCATTTGTCCCAAACAGCCATTGTTTTACACAGGCACACAGCCATTATCCCTGGTGTGATGGTGTGGGGTGCTATCTCTTACGACAGCAGGTCGCTGCTAGTCATCCTGCGTACAACTTTAACAGCTCAGTGATATGTTGATGAGATCCTGCGGCCGTTTGAGTTACCCTTCATGGCACGGCATTCTGTCGTCATTTTCCAACAAGACAATGCCACGCCGCATACGACTCCGTATCTGTGGACCGTCTCCGTGCTGTTGATACTGTTCATTGGCCAGCAAGGTCACCAGACCTTTCGCCGATTGAGCATGTATGGGGCATGCAAGGCCCCCAGATTTGGATACCCCGAAATGTAGCAGATCTGGAGCAACAATTGAGGAATGCCTGGCAGAATCTATCGCAGGATGACATTCGGAAACTTTACTACTCCTTACCTAGACGTATACAATCATACATTGTCGCCAAAAGGGGTTTAACTCATTACTGATTTGAATATTCAATGTGGAATTGCTAACCATTGATGGGTCCTGTGGCCTTGATTTTGTAATCATTTCATTACCACTGTATGAGCTGTACACATATTTGATTTCAATAAAAACAGTCACTTTCTTCATGGTGCTTCGTTTTCCTTGCAAAAGAGTGTATAAAATTTTATTTTTCCGTAACATACCATTTCAATTAAATATCTATTACGATAAGTTATTAGCATGAAAATTAACTAGTGTGTGGTTCAACTCGACCTTCTCGTACCAGAATTCATTCTTTTTTTTAATTTACAAAAAAAACCTTCGTGGGTCCAAATGATCACAATTATATCGTGTTAACCTTTATTTTAAAGGGCTAGAAAAAGTCATTCGATTTATACCTTAATTAACAATGTACTTCCCGACGAGTAACTTACCCCCAAATGGGAAAATGACGTCACGAACAAAAATATTTTTTATCGCGGATATTTTTCACAACAATGATTCTAACTATTAAGGTGCATGATCATTGAACCATGAAGAAATCCTTTTATGTACTATTATGTCAAATTTTGTACTATGCTGCCATATTAAAAAAATATGACAATTTGAATAAAATTCAAAGTTTTTGCTAGAATTTAAAAAAATTCTATCTGGTTCAAGATCTTTTATAACATATTTTCGTGAAAATCCATTCATATTGTGGCTGCTATAGTGTACACAATAAATCGATCACAGACATCAGCCAGACAGACTGACGGATATCACTCCAAAAATAGTTAAAACATGTACAGGAGGTCTTAAAATAAATGTTTGCATCAAAATCTCGAAATCGAAAATTTTCGGGAACGCTATGCTTTCTCAATACTACGTATAAGAAAGTAAAAATAAGCAATTAACTCTGTTATACGTTATAGCTTGATTTAAAGCTTTACTTATTCTGAATGTTTGGCATAGGAAGAGGCTGGTGTGTGTAAAGATAAAAACAGGCATCTTCGATATTTTCTAGGGGAATTTTTTTTCTTTAAATTTTGGGGAACATTAAACACTTTTGATAAACTGAACGGGGTTTCGTTTTTCTCGTCCGAATCAGACCTCAAACGAAGTTATCAACAATGGAACTTTTAGGTGAAACGTTAGCAATTACTCCCTCATGCGATCTTATGGTCAGCGAAAACGAGAAGTGCATTCTTGTGTATAGCTCAGATGTCACATATGTAAAATTCATTTTTTTACACTGTTCTACCAGAATTATTTTATAATTAAAGAGTATATGATTTCAGAAGAAAATTTTATAATTTGCGCTGTATTGAATTTTCAGATACATTTATTCGTAACACGTGAGAAAACTAAATAAACGATAACTAGCTTATACAACCTCTGTGCAAAGCTCACAGAAAGGCACGTACTTTGTTTTGTTACAGACGTCTATAAAATTCGAGACGTTTTCAGAACTCGCTAAGTTTGCGATATATTGTCCATTTCGTCATCCATGGCTCAGACTTTATCGCCACGGTCAAGTAGCCTAGGCCTTCAATTTATAACAATATATTCCTGTTATGTATTTGTAATAATGTTATGTAACATTACTATCATCCCCGTCACATTCCTTTCATGATTTGCTTTGTAGTCCACCCCTTAAGATGTATACCATCAACGATTATGTATAATTTTAAAATGAAGACATCGATCTTCTCTAAAAGAAATATATATGTTATTGTATTATATATTCCCTTTAATATCTAAAATGTATAGTACAATAGTGGAATATGAATGGATGTTTTTTGTCGATATATTTAAATGTGTCTGTTTCACCTCTTTAACAGTGCATTTAAAACCTTTAAATTTAAAGCTCGTCATTTTTCTCGAACAACTTGTCACTATAGCTTAAATATAATATATGTTTTTATAATAGTTTAAATGTGGTCGATATTTCCACTATAGTTTAATAGAGATTTTGCATATTCCTGTTTTAAATAAAAGGACATTATCGGTTTGGTAGGAAACCCCAGTTTAATGCATGTTTGACAAGTAAAGGCAGGAAATAGTTTTTAAGTACTCACTTTTTGTTATTTATATGGAACTTAGATGTATGAACAATGTATTTATTAAAAAGTATATAAGATAAATATATGAAAGACAGAGACATACCAAATTTGGCTTTTTTAGCAACTACAATTATCGGGTCATTGTCAAACAACGAGTACATTCCTGTGACGGCCCAAGACGGTCTGGCCCGATAAGATAGAAAATAAAAATAACAAATACGTACCACAAAAGTCAACGACATACCGAATTTCATGCTACTATGATTATTGTAACCTTGTTAATTAAGGCCTCAAATATTGGAATCACACTTACAAACAAACAAACACCAGATCAAGTTAAATAAAAGGTTGTAAAAATAAAGGTTTCCTTACTTTCACATTGGTTGGTTTCAGGATTTAAAATTTTTTCGTTGCAATTGCAGAAAATGGTTTTATCATTATTAAATTCGCAGGATCCACCACTGTCGGAACAGTTTTTCAGTTTCGATTCACATTCTTCCGTTCCTATTATCTCGCATTTATCTCCAGTGTATCCCTTCGGACATTTGCAGATATTATTAATGCATATTTCTCCATACTTGCATCCATCATCTCCAGTGCACTTATCTGAAACATACTTTATTATTATTCATATAGTTTCACTAATTTCATACAGATCATGAATGTAATTTTAACAATGTACAACGTTTGTATTATTCTATTATTAATATCCAATTTTTATTTTTACAGTAACATACTTTTACATTCAAATCTGTATTGCGATCAATCACTAGCATAAAAAAAAGTATAATTTTAAAAGAAAACACATCTTCTTAAATTTTTATATTCTTATATTTGGTTATAAATGATTAAAGTATGCAAAAAGGAATGTGTTTTCTTTGAATTCAGAAGCTTCCTGCCTATAATAAAAATATCCATATCACCTATTTAATCCTACATTAAAAAGCTATAATTTAAAAAATCCCAAATCTTCATGAACAAGAATGTTTTTAACAGAGTTTAATAGCGATTTCCTTTTCCATATTTTAAATTACCATTTATTAACCGTCTGTTAAAAGCCCAGTTTAACTAATATTAATACCCCACTTTTAATTTAATATTTAAAAAGGAAATATTTTCTTACTTTCACATTGGTTGGTATCAAGATTTAAAACATTTTCTTTGCAATTGCAGAAAATGGTTCTATCTTTCTTAAACTCGCAGGATCCACCACTGTTGAAACATTTTCCCATCATTATTTGACAGTCTTTACTTTCTATTAGCTCGCATTTATCTCCAGTGTGTCCCATAGGGCATTTGCAATGACTTCCAATGCACGTTTCTCCATAATTGCATTCATCATCTTTCGAGCATATATCTGAAAATTATTTGATAGTTATTCTTATATTTTATGCATCTCATACAGATGATGGATGACATATTAGTAATTATACTATATTGAATGCACATCGCTTATCTTAATTTAATACTAGAAGCATGCCCGTTCTTCGTACGGAGTATATAATATAAAGGAACGTAAATTCACATTAATGTGCAAATTCCTATAGTATACTAAATGGCATTTTTAATCAATATATTCTGTTAAAATATTTAATTTAATGCTCCTAAAAATGGGTTTAAGAATATCTGGTCTCGCTATATGCAATGATCTTCACGGGCAGATCAGAAGAATAAAACATCCTGGCCTCTTTTATAAGCAAATTTACAAAACATATGGAATTGAATCAATATATGCAAAATAAAAGCGTTAAAATTGTATGGGACCTGTACTACTTATATAGGCTAATATTAGAAGATATAACCTGTATTAGTAAATTACATATATAAATTGGTAACATTAATAAATCCGTAATCTTTAAACCCGAAGATAGTAATTGATTCCAATATATGCCACAATGAAAGTTCTAAAATTATATGGGAAGATATACCCGTACTACTTATAATGTCGTAGATCAGAAGATATGTCCGAGTGTTAGTAGAATATTACCAGTATTACAGTATGTGTCTCAAAAATCTTTACCAAAATGAAACAGATGACGAAATAAATTGAAAATATCAATAATCCCCGTAATCTTCATACCAGAACGCCGTACTTGATTCCAATATATGCCTATATATGTCAAAATATATACCAATATACCTGCACTCTATATATTCTCGTAGATTAGAAGATATAACCGTGCATCTGTAGAAGATTACTCTTACAACGTACAATATATAAGTTTCAACAATTTTTGCTGCAATAAAGCAATGGCATAATAACTTCAAAATATCTGATGTGGGCAACACATGACTTTCCTTATATAATGAAATGAATTTACTACTTTTAGAGTAAAATAAATAGGTTTTTCTTCTAGTAGATACTAATATCCTTTCCAAGATATTGAATTTTCGACAATTAGTCGTCATTTTCATTGATTTAGCGTCGTTTTTATCCATTTGGCGAGATTTTCGTTAATTTGGCAACATTTCAAAAAGTCGCCAAGTTGGCGACATTCCGCCAATTTCGTCGCCAAAATCTCGCCAAGCATTATGGACGAAGAAATAAGTTATATATATATATATATATATATATATAACCTATTAGATATTGAATTTTCGACATATATTATATAACTATTATTATATATTTATATATTATATAACTTATTAGATATTGAATTTTCCACAATTAGTCGTCATTTTCATTGATTTAGCGTCATTTTTATCTATTTGGCGATATTTTCGTTAATTTGGCAACATTTCAAAAAGTCGCCAAGTTGGCGACATTCCGCCAATTTCGTCGCCAAAATCTCGCCAAGCGTTATGGACGAAGAAATAAGTTGTTCTTACAGCGGATAAATTGGCGTTCAAATGCAAAAGTATTACTCAAAGTATCTTTTTTCATGAATGGAACGAGCTAGATCCACGAGAATGATGTCACCCAATTTATCGCATGATATTATATATGAAAAGTGAACATGTTTCTCAATAGGAAATATTTTTTTTTTCTATTTTATATGACTTTTTGATAATTTTTTTTAAAAATGTGCGCAGTATCTCGAGAACGGTTCGTGTTAGCGTTCTAACATTTATGTCAATCGTTTTCTAATGAAAAATTACATAAGAAATGTCTATTTGCGTAACTTTAATATTGGTTTTGACTTTTTGATGATTTTTTCAAAATTTCATTCGAAAATTTAGGGGGGTTCTGAACATTCGATTGCGTATAAAAACAATAGGCTTCCAGTGTCTACAGATTGTGATTTTTGTACCAAATTTCGTTCGAATCGGTCCATTCATTCGTCAGTTATCGTCTCCACAGACCCACTGACACACACACACACACACACACACACATACACACACACATACTTTCACACACACACACATAGACATCACTTCAAAAATGTTTGATTCGTGATCAGGGATGCTTGAAACGTGCTCTCCCGTCGAAAACTCGAATTCGAATTTTCGACCCCGTCACAATACTTTCCTTATACATTACGTATATAAGGAAAGTAAAAATCGATAATCTCTGCATCAATAATCCCGAAAATATCAATAATAATAATGTTTAAACCTGAAGACCATAACTGATATTAGCCAGACAAAAATGCAATGGCAATGCAATTTGTTTTATATACATATCTTCATTATTCAAATCAGAATACATTTAATAAAAATCGTCTGTCGCATAAAAAGATTGGATTTAAATCCATTGTTGAGCGACATGATATTATTTCCTTCAAATAAATTGGTGAAAAAAATATCGTCTAAATAGTGCTATCTCTATGGAAGGTTTGGAGACATTTTCGTCAGTTTAGCGACATTTTAAAAAGTCGTTAAATTTATCGCCAAGTGGGACTGAAGAACTGACAGTCCCACTTGGCGACAAATTGACGAAACATCATCACAATACTATCCCTAACAAAACATAATTCATTTCATTTATTTAGCACAATTTTATCAATTTCAAGACATTTTTATGGATTTTAAAACATTTTTATCAATTTGGTGACATTTTAAAAGTTCGCTAAATGTGTTACTAAGTAGGACGATTGGACTGACAGACAAATTCTAACGAAACATCATTTCAGTACTCTCTTCTAACAAAATAAAATAAATTTCATTGATTTGCTTCGTTATTATCAATTTGGAGACATTTCCGTCAATTTGGCAGAAAATATAAGTTGCCAAGTTAGCGATATCCCGCCAAATTCGTAGCTCTGAATTTGTAGATGTGAATAAAACATCCAGATCCAGTTTGTATATATTAATGAAAACACTGCAATTGTATTAGAAGATATACCCGTTCAACTCTTTTCCTGTTTCAACAATCGGCTAAATGAATTTATTGGCTAAACACAATATATGAGTCTAGTAGCTAAACACAATATATAAACTTGAAAACTCTTTGCCAAAATAAATAAAAGTGATGTACGCAGTCCGTAATTAATCTAATTAAAAGAAAAATCAAACCGTTCATTTATAAGATAGTATATTTTTATAACCATTTATTTATTATTCAAATTGAAAAACAATAATAAATATTAACAAACACATTTAATGTAATTGCGTTGCCGAACAACATGATGTGTCCTCATAAAATGTTAAAATTAATTAACCATTTTGATTTCTTAATACTTTTCATCGTTGAGTAAAAGCTTGTGAAAAATAAACCATGGTGATAGCTTTTCCATTTAAATTCATGTTTTCAAACAATTCATAATTTCAGAAAGTGACTATTTAGCGCAGAAATCTGCCACCAAACTCTGACATAAAATGTTAATTCACTGTCACATTTCAAACAAACGATGTCCAACCTTTTCGTTTGGAGGAACCATGGAGTGAGAGAGTAGAACTCTTAGGAAAAGTTTCGTTTTTCACTAATGTCTCGACAACCCCTGGTCCTAAAAACTCGAAACTTAGACTACATTTTAAGTGGGGCTATTTTAAGGCTATCCACAAAATATCATCAAATTCAGTTAAGCCGTTCTCCTGTGATAATGGGACAAACATACAGACAGACAGACAGATTTCAATTTTATTTATATAGATCATTATATAAAATGTTATGTTTTCTGTGAAATACCTTTTCAATTAAATCACAAGTACGAGAAATTACTAGCATAAAAACAATATAAATATTTTTTAAGAAAACATATCTTCTTTCAAAGAAATATATTATTTTATTATTATATTCCCATTAATATTTAAAATATTCAATATCGGAAAACATTTTTACTTTTCTTTAATCTGAAACATTTTGTACGTAACATAAATTTAAAAATCTGAAGTGGGTATAGTATGACGTTCTTTATATAATGCAATGGATTTATTTTTTTCATAGTGAAAAAATGATCTATAAGATCCACGGCTTAATGTTTTAACAATAAATTGTACATCTGGCGCTTTTTGGGATGGCAACATGTATAGTGCTACTTTGAAGAACCCATTTAACTTATATTTTGCGCAACTCTAAATTGGTAATTTTCAATATTGATAGCATCAACAATAATCACTATAGTCCATATATTAAATATTTGAATAATTAACTTTTCGACTTAGCGTCATTTTTGCAATTTTGGTGATGTTTTTGCCAATCTTTGACAAAATATCGCCAAGTGGGTGATATTTGACTAAATGAGTCGCCAATTTTGCCAAATTTATCGTCAAGCGTTAGAGAAAAAAGGAGACAAAAGATTTTCATAAGTAACTGTTGGCGAATTGTTAGACATCAAAATGCAATATTATACATGAAAAAATGAACATATTTCATACGAGTTAAAATTTTTTAATTTTTGATTTTATGCGATTATTTTATAAATTTATTTGTTGAATTGTACAGTATCTGGAGTACAGTTCATACTAGCGTTTTAAATTTAGTGGCATGAGTTTATTTTTAATAAAAAATTACGTAAAAGATGACCATGTCAGTAACATTATTAAAAATTCTGTATTTATAATGGTTTCCTTTTCAAAGTTTCATTCGAACATTTTTGGGCATTCCGGACATTCAGTTGCAATTACAATCAATGGGATTTCAGTATTCACTTATTGTAATACTACTTTGCACAAAATTTATTTCAAAACACTTCATTCGTTAGTAAGATATCCCATCTACCGACTTGCGAACAAAAATACACACACAGACATCACCTCACAAACGTTCGATTTAGTTCAGAGATGCCTAAACGTGCTCTTCTGTTAAAAACTTGACGTTGTCACAAATCTTTCCCTATATATTATACTAGCAGCATACTCGTTCTTCGTACGGAGTATATAATATAAAGAAACTTATAATTCCCAATCATGTGCAAATTCTGTTAAAATATTATATTTATTGCTCCTAAAGAAAAAATTAAGAATATTTGTTCTCACTATGCAAAATTATCTACACAGGCAGATCTGAAGAATAAAACATCCTGGCCCCTTTTGTAAACAAATTTACAAAACAAAAAAAAATTGAATCAATATATGAAACCCCGTACTACTTATATTGTCGCAGATTAGAAAATATGCCACTGTGTTAGTAGAAGATTACCCGTATTACAATATGAGTCTCAAAAATCTTTGTCAAAAGAGATGACGTAATAAATTGAAAATATCAATAATCCCCGTGCTCTTTATACCAGAAGGTCGTAATTGATTCCAATATATGCCAATATATATCAAAACATATGCCAATATACCTGTACTACTTATATTCTCGTAGATTAGAAGATATACCCGTGTATTTGTAGAAGATTACTCGTACAACGTACAATGAGTTTAAACAATTTTTGTCATAATAAAACAATTGCATAATAACTTGAAAATATCAATAATCCCTGAATCAATAATCCCCGAAAATATCAATAATAATAACGCTTAAACCTGAAGACCGTAATTCATATTATCCACTCAAAAATGCTATAAGAAAAATCAAGTCGTTCTTTTCTAAAATATATTTTTATATCCATTTATTTATTATTCAAATCAAAAAAATAATAATTAAAATTAACAGACAGACTTAATTTAATTGAGCTTCTGAGCAACATGATATAAGATAGAATATTCCTCATAAACTGCGAAATTAAATAACCAGTTTGATTTCTTTATACATTTCATTGTTCAGTAAAAGCTTGTGAAAAATAAACCATGGAGATAGGTTTCCCATTTAAATCATGTTTCAAACAATTCATGTTTTCAGAAAGTGACTAATTAGCGCAAAAAAATCCCATCAAACTCAGAGATAAAGTTTTAGTTCCCTTTCAAATGATTTTCAAGCTTTTCGTTTCGATAAGCCACGGAGTTAGAGAGTAGAACTCCTAGGGAAAAGTTTCGTTTTTCATTAATATCTCGATAACCCCTGGTGTTAGATACTCCAGATTTGGGCTAACTTTATGGGAGGCTATTTCAAGGCTATCCACAAAATTTCATCAAATTCGGTCAGCTGTTCTCTCGTGATGATGAGACAAACGAAAATTTTGTTTTTTACTAATATCTCGAGAACCACTGATCGTAAAAACTCCAAACATAGACTACATTTTAAGTGGGACTAACAGGCATACAGACAGACAGACAGACAGATTTTCAATTTTATTTATATAGATTATGTATATAGGGAATGTAGTATTATCTATCTTATATCTTTAATTGCACATTTTAAACTAATAATTTAAAAAACCCTTACCCTCCATAAACGAGAATATTTTCAATTTAGATAATATCGATTTCATATTTCCGAATTTTAAATTCCACTACATTATTTGTTCGTTAAAAACCCACATATTAATACAGTTTTAAAATTAAAAAGGATTCCTTACTTTCACATTGGTTTGTATCAGGATCAAAAATTTTTTCTTCGCAATTGCAGACAATGGTTTTCTCTTCCTTAAATTCACAGGAACCACCACTGTCGTGACACTTTTTCAGTTTTAATTCACACTCACTAATTCCTATTATTTCACATTTATCTCCAGTGTATTCCTTAGGACATCTGCAAAAACTGTCAATGCATACTTTTCTGTACTTGCAGTCATTATCTTTAGAGCATTTATCTGAAAAATATTCGAATATTATTCATATATTTTTGGGAATTTCATAGATATAATCTATTTGATATTAGTAATTATAAATAAAGTGTACATCATGTTTCATAATCTAATATCTCTCTATATTAAAAAATCTGATGTGGGCAGCACATGACTATCCTTATATAATGCAATGAATTTACTACTTTTACAGCAAAAATATATGTTATTCTTATAGTAGATGCTCATATTCTTTCCAAGATATTGAATTTTCGTCAATTACTCGTCATTTTCATTGATGTAGCGTCATTTTCATCAATTTGGCAGCATTTTCGGTAATTTGATAACATTAAAAAAGTCGCCAAGTACATCCATGAGAATTATGAATCCATGAGAATTATGTCACCCAATTTATCACATGATATTGCATATGAAAAGTGGACATGTTTCTCAACAGTTAATACATTTTGTTAATTTATGGGATTTTTTGATAAATGTATTTGAAAAATGTGTAATATCTCGAGAACGGTATATGCTAGCATTCTAAAGTATATGTCTCTCTCTCTCTCTCTCTCTCTCTCAATCGTTTTCAAAGGGAAAATTACATAAGAAAGGTCTATTTGCGTAACTTTCTTAAAGGTATTGATTTTTTGATGATTTTTTCAAAATTTCACTTGACAATTTGGAGGGGGTGGGGAGGATTCTGAATATTCGATTGGATTTAAAAACAAGACGCTTCCAGTATTCACGGATTGTGATTTTTGTACCAAATCTTATTCGAATCGATTCATTCGTTCGTGAGATATCATCTCAACAAACTCAAACACACACACACAGACATCACCTCAAAAATGTTTGATTCGTGATCAGGGATGCTTGAAACGTGCTCTCCCGTCGAAAACTCGAATTTGAATTTTCGACCCCGTCACAATACCTTCCTTATACATTATGTATATAAGGAAAGGAAAAAGTAGCTAAAGCCGCCACGACGCTGTTTGGAAAAATTCTCGTTTGTCTACTTCGTACCTTCAAAAACTATATCATACAAATATGTAAAATGTTACACACTTGTAGAGAATGGTTTGGGAAATACTCTGAAATAAGCCGTTTGACGATATATATTGTAGTTTAAGAAATATTTAATGTCAAAATCAAAGACAAAAAATTTGAGCTGCGAGTTCGCGTCCTGTATAGACTAATAAGAGCAAGACCACGAATTTTAGCAGGCAGGTACCTACATAGTTAAATTTTTGCATGAAGGAGCTCTTTTTGTAATTTTGATGTAGCTTACGAGATATTTTACAATTTAAGCCCTTTTGAACTGAGAAATGTTCTTCGCTATCGGCCCGACCATCGATCTCGTACTGCAAAAACTATAGCATACATAAATATAAAATTTGGTACATTTATAGAGAAATAATAGGTAATACGAAGAAATAAACTTTTTACGGATTTAAACTGTAGTTTGTCTTGAAATAGTTTGTTAAGTAAGTTCTGCGAGTGTAGCGAGTAGAAGGTGGAGTCACCCGACTGGGGATCACAGTTACAGAGATTGACGAAGCATAGCGAGCAGGAGGCAAAGCTCCCTAGTTATTATATAAAATTCTACCATAACAAATAGTTTAAATTAAATATGTATTACGATATATCACTAGCATAACAAAACCGAACAATTTTTAAAGAAAACATATGTCTTCTTTAAACGAAATGTATGTGCCATTTTATATTTCCATCACCATCAAAAATGAACAAAAACAGAACGTGCGTTTCTAATCCGAAACTTTCGGTCGCTGATATACATATTCATAAATATATATTTCACTTGCACAGTATTTTGCCTCGGTCGGGCTCATAGTAACTGATTGGCACTCTGATTAGTACTTTGATTAGCACTCTGTTGTACTGATTACTCGACTTAAGTTGCGAAATAACCTATCCATACCTAATTAGACAAAGTAGCACAACTCAAAACTGGGAATTACTGGATACACCTAACCTTGCGTCAAAGGGAAATAACACACGGATACAAGCAGTTAATCAAACACATTTATTATATATTTCACACAAAATACATCAGCTGGTTGTTTAACTAAAAAGGAGACATATACCACCAAACAGTAATGCACTAGCCCATAAATAAACACAAATATATAATGCAATGCACTTTTACGGGCCTGGTAATATTTCGATTAAACAGTGGACAAATTAAAAGCTTTTATGCTTACTCAACACTTGCCTTGAAACCTTTTTCCGGCTAATCTAGGATACTAGGACTTCTGGTCATAGTGGTACCCATTAGGACGGGTGACTCTATCCTTCTAACTCACTCAGCTTAATCACTTAACCAGACTCACTTCCTCTCACTGTATAATGTCACGGGAATAGCAAACGCGTGCATTTTGTACTCTGGCTCTCTGAAGAGACCAAGAATTTCTTTGGACGTCACACCTATCTTCATGGACGTCAATGAGGAAGGTGTGCACTCTCTGGGCAGGTTGTTTACATCTGGATATTGCCACTTTAAAATGAACAAATGATTTTTAATTGTAATATTGAGGAAAATTTGCTATGTTTTGGCAACAACTCTCCAGGTTCGTGTCGTCACGAATGACGAAATGAAGATCGATGACGTCAGGCTGACACTTGTTGATTGATTACCGGCCTGATGACCCAACCTTGTATTTAAGAACATTGAACTAGGCTGCCTTCCAACTTCTCAATTTATTTCCCTTCTCACCTGAATTTTTAACTTCCTCGCGATCCGAAACTTTATCCTATTTCCATCCCAGGATCGCAGAAATGCTACTTGGCTCGGTACTTGTTCTAGCTGACCGAACCAGTCAGTGTTGTAAATTTTATGTAAACATTAATTATAATGAAAACTGGGGGAAATAAAAATGAAAAATTATTTAAACCTCACACACTTCTTTACATTTAAACCCTATTATTTGAAAAGTCGTTATCCTATTCCAATACCGTAACAACAATTTTTAGGATCAGAGACAACATTAATTTGAGAGCCCTCCTTTCCAGCTAAATTTTCCATATATTCTAAAATAATTAGAATCTGTTAAATGCCTTTATTGTATGAAAATGAGCTACATGCTTGTATCACATAAATATAGTAATACAATATGTCTAAGTAAATAAAATGTTTTCAAGCCTTTTCTGCAGCAAACTTAATTTTGTCATATTCATACTTCTAGCCTCACTATTTTCAATAACCGGAAGGACTGATTAGCTGAATCGTGATTGCCTTGGTGCATTTCTTTTGTATCAATTTTTAAAGGTTTCAATTGTTTAATGACCTTTAAACAGAGGCTACGATAACAGACAGAGAGAAGAATAACAATAATATAGAATACACATCTGAAAAATGGCTTTCAACAGTTCTGCTAAATATTTTATCTCCGCATGTGGTTTTAAAACATTTTTGATCAATATTTTTATGCGCTTAAATTGAATGAAAAATCGTTTGGAAAAAAGTACAAAATATTTTTTCCACATAATATAAAATTTTTGTAATACATCCTAATTCGTTGATTTCTAAACTTTTCTTAGCGAGTGGAGGACATAAATGCAGTTTAGTTCTGACATTGAGATCCCTTACAATACTGAAGTCCTTAAGCATTGATTGCTTCTGCTGCCCCATCCTGTCCTTCTCGAACATTATTTCAACGTAGTTTCAAAATAGTAAATGCTTTTCATATAGTTTATGATCGATTTTATATTTCCTAATTTAAGTTAAAGTATATTATCCATTCATTAGAAGCCCACTTTTTAATGCATGTTAAAAAAATGAAAGTTTTCTTACCTTCACATTGGTTGGTAACAGGATTCAAAATTTTTTCTTTGCAATTGCAGAAAGTAGTTTTATCTTCCATAAACTGGCATGACCCATCACTGTCAAAACATGTTTTCAATTCTGTTTCACATTTTTTAGTTTCCATTATCTCGCATTTATCTCCCGTATATCCCGACGGACATATGCAGTGAGCGCCATTGCATATTTTTCCATATTTGCATTCATTATTGTCAGAGCATTTATCTGAAAAATACTCGATTATTATTCACAAACATTTATGCATTTTATGCAGATCATGAATGGGATTTTGGCAATTCTATATACAACTCGCATCATTTCGCTTAATCTAATATTATTATATATAATTTTATTTTTAAATAAATGACTTATTCAATTAAATCTGAGATATCACTAGCATAAAAATATATGATATAGGCAACACAGGACTTTCTTTATATAATGCAATGAATTTACTATTTTTACAATAAAAAAATAGGTTTTTCGTATAGTAGCTATTTATATTCTTTCTTTCCAAGAAATTGAATTTTCGTCAATTAGTCGTTATTTTCACTGATTTAGTGTCATTTTTATCAATTTAGCAAGATTTCCGTTAATTAGGAAACATTTAAAAAGTCACAAAGTTGGCGACATTCCGCCAAATTCGACGCCAAAGTCTTGCCAAGCATTATGGACGGAGACATAAGTTATTCTTATAGCAGATAAAAACTATTGGCGTTCAAATACAAAAGTATTACTCAAAGTATCTTTTCTCATGTACAGAACGAGCTAGATCAACGAGAATAATGTCACCCAATTTATCGCATAATACTACATATGAAAAGTGAACATGTTTCCCAACAGTAAATATATTTTTTTAAATTTATAGGATTTTTTGATAAATTTATTTTAAAAATCTGAAATATCTCGAGAATGGTTCATGTTAGCGCTCTAAAATTAATGTCAATCTTTTTCTAAGAAAAAATTACATTAGAAATGTCTATTTGCGTAACTTTATTAAAGGTTTTGATTTTTGGAAGATTATTTTCAAAATTTCACTCGACAATTTAGGGGGATTCTGAACATTCGATTACGTTTAAAAACGATAGGCTTCCAGTGTTTACAGATTGTGATTTTTGTACCAAATTTCGTTCGAATCGGTCCATTTGTTCGTCAGTTATCGTCTCCACAGACCCACTGACACACACACACACACACACACACACACACACACACACACACACACACATACTTTCACACACACACACATACTTTCACACACACACATATACTTTCACACATACACACACACAGACATTTCCTCAAAAATGTTTGATTCGTGATCAGGGATGCTTGAAACGTGCTCTCCCGTCGAAAACTCGAATACGAATTTTCGACTCCGTCACAAAACTTTCCTTACACATTATGTATATAAGGAAAGTAATAACGATGATAATATTAAAAAAATGCGGGTATTTTCTTTAAAACAAATATAATAAATATTTCATTATATATTGCCATTAATGTCTATAATGTACAAAATAGCAATTTTTTGAAATCGGAAGTTGTTTCCGATAATATGAAATAAAAATATGATGTGGGCAACACATGACTTTCCTTATATAATGCAATGAATTTACTATTTTTACAATAAAAAAATAGGTTTTTCTTATAGTAGCTATTTATATTCTTTCTTTCCAAGAAATTGAATTTTCGTCAATTAGTTGTTATTTTCACTGATTTAGTGCCATTCTTATCAATTTAGCGAGATTTCCGTTAATTTGGAAACATTTAAAAAAGTCGCAAAGTTGGCGACATTCCGCCAAATTCGTCGAAAAATTTCACCAAGGGTTATGGACGAAGAAATAAGTTATTCTTACAGCAGATACATAACTACTGGCGTTCAAATACAAAGTATTACTCAAAATATCTTTTTGCATGAATGGAACGAGCTAGATCCACGAGAATGTTGTCACAAAATTTATCTATCGTATGGTGCTACACATGAAAAGTGAACATGCTTCTCAATAGGAAATATTTTTTTTTCTATTTTATATAACTTTTTGATATTTTTTTTGAAAAATATGCAATATCTCGAGAACGGTTCATGTTAGCGTTCTAAAATTTATGTCAATCGTTTTCTAATGATGAAAAATCACATAAGAAATGTCTATTTGCGTAACTTTATTAGCGGTTTTAATTTTTTGACGAATTTTTCAAAATTTCACTCGAAAATTTAGGGGGTTCTGAACATTCGATTGCTTATAAAAACAATAGGCTTCTAGTGTTTACAAATTGTGATTTTTGTACCAAATTTCGTTCATATCGGGCCATTCGTTCTTCAGTTATCGTTTCCACAGTCTCACTGATACTCACACACACACATACTTTCACACACACACACATACTTTCACACACACACACATACTTTCACACACACACACATACTTTCACACACACGCACACACACACACACACACACACACACAGACATAACTTCAAAAATGTTTGATTCGTGATCAGAGATGCTTGAAACGTGCTCTCCCGTCGAAAACTTGAATTCGAATTTTCGACCCCGTCACAATACTTTCCTTATGCGTTATGTATATAAGGAAAGTAACAAGAATGTTTAATCATGAAATACTTAATTATGATTACTCATTAATTATGAAACACATTCCAACTGAAATGCAATTTTGTTTAAACATCTCTAAAATGGGATACCTTCCGCATTGTTGTTTTTTTATTCATCACAATACTACAATAATTTATTATACTTGGAAACTTAAAACTCCATCAAAAGAGTTAATGGTATGAATCGTCTGCTTCTCTATGTAAAATCAATGAATATTTCATTCATATCATTTATATTCAAAACACCAGAGCTAAATAATTTTGCTTGAAAACAAATCACCAATTCTTATACAACTCATCTTACAAATAGCTTTACTTGTTTACGTTCTGCATGTTATAGAATTTAGGCTTCGTTGTAGGAATAATCAAATTTTAGTGATCATTTAAAATAAAAAAAATATTGTAATTGAGTTGGCACAGAATTTAGATACACAGATAACATACAAACGTAAACCGGTTTTAGGACGAATGCAACACTAAATATAAATTTAAGCTATCTTTAAACATTACGATTTTTACACTGAAGGAAAAAATGGATGCCATATTTTATTTCCAAATGAGTCAGGTGATCAATTTATATAATATGGGTGTAATTATTATTTCAATTTTTATTTTAAAAGATGCTTAACATATTTTGCTGAAAATTTTTTTCACACATTTTTTATAATAATTTGAATATTTCCAAAAGTTTCCAAAGCAATTTGAGAATTTTAACTGATCTTAAAAAATGTTTGAAAAAGTATGTCCCATAGGGTTCAATGCATATTATTTCTTCAACCCGGGTGAAAACCAGAACTAATGGTGATATTATTCGCTTTCATTCCCATGTGTTCCACAGACCATCTTAATACATTCCCGACCGTATAAAAAAGTACTGAATACCTATTGGTTGGTTGCACTGTCTGGGAATTTAAAACCGTCTCAACAACGTACTATAATTTCATTTTTATAGTCATTTTTACGGCCTTTATCGTACGAACGGACAGACAGACAGACAGAATGGACAAATTTATAAACACTTTACAACTATGTTGGAAATCGCTAAAAAGTTATAAACATTTTATAACTATGTTGGAAAGTGTAAATAAGTCATAAACTGTTTTCAACTATGTTGGAAAGTGTTAAAATTGTGTATTTCATTTTTTAACACTTTACCACATAGTGGAAAACTGTTTATGACTTTTTTCATTCTGTCTGTCTGTCTGTCCGTTAGCACGATAACTGTCGAAAAAATGACTTTATCAGAATAAAATTTTAGTCTGTTGCTCAGACGGTCTGTGGGACCTATGGGAATATAAATGAATAATATCACCCAATTAGTTTTGGATTGGACACGGGTTGAAAAAATGATATATTGAACCCTATGGAACCTAATTTTTCAAAGATGTTTTAAGCGAATATAAAATACACAAATTGCTTTGAAAGTTTTAGGAAATATTCAAATTATCCCATAAAATATATAAAAAAAATTTCAACAATATATATTCAGTAGTTTTTTAAAATAAAAATTAAAATAATAATTACAGTATTTATATGAAGAGATCACGTGACCATTATATGAAGAGATCACGTGGCCATTCCAAAGTAAAATATAGCATCCATCCATCTTGTGTCAAAATCGTGATTTTTAAAGTTCTTTTTAATTCATATTAAGTGTTGTATCCGTCCCAAAACCGCTTTATTTTTGCTTAAATTCTGTGCATCTATATACTGAAACAACGCAATTACAATATATTTGAGTTTAAATGATCACCCAACTTTGATTATTTCTACAACGAAGCCTAATTTTCACTTATGGAGAATGTAAATACCAAGAGATGTGGAAAGATTTGTATAAGACTTGCTGCATTTCTTTAACGCAAAATTATTTAGCTCATGGAGTCTGCAATATATCTGATATGAATGAAGCATTCATTGATTTTACACACAGAACCACACGATTTTTTTATGAAGTTTTAAGCATAGAGTAAAATTACTTGTACCTCCATGGTTCTAAGTTTTTAAATAAAATAAATTATTATAGTATTGTGATGAATGAATAAAATGGAAAAATTTATCAATGAAATGCAGTTTGATGTAGAAGCGATTTATATTTAGATGACGTCATTTGAGTAAAGTTAATTTGTTTTCGCTTTAATATAATAAATTTAAATAATTATAAATTTAAATAATTGTAATTCGTTTTAATATAATAAGTTTTTAAATATAATAAATTATTATAGTTTTATGATAATTGTAAAGATATTATCGAAGAATGTATCGCACTTTAGAGATGTTTATATAACATTGGCATTGAAGTTGGAAAGTGTTTCATAATCAATGCATAATTATTCTTTCTTGTTCTATTCCTACTTTGAAAACCCATTATCCTTCTCGAACAAGACTAATTTTAGTAAAGTTTAAACGCTTGTTACAATTCATTATTCGTTCATTAAAATCATTGGTTCGATATAACATTGATGATTTTAATACTTGTTTAAAAAAATAAAATTTTTCTTACCTTCACATTGATTGGTATCAGGATCGATTTTTTTTTCTTTACAATTGCAGAACGTGGTTCTGTCTTCCTTAAACTCGCAGGATCCATCACTGTCGTAACAACTTTTCATCATATTTTCACAGTCTTTATTTCCTATTTTCTCGCAATTAACTCCACTGTGTCCCATCGGACAATTGCAAATACTACCAGTGCATACTTCTCCATACTTGCATTCACTATCTTTAGAGCATTTGTCTGAAGGAAGAAACTGGATAAATATTCATATATTCTTATGCATTTCATAAAGATGATGAATGGGATTTGATTAATATAAATTACATGCACATTTTTTTTGTAATCTAATGTAAATATATAAATTTTCATTTTTATCATTTTTACAAAAATTTATATTTATAATAAAATCTTTATTGCGAGAAGTCATTAACATAGAACAAGATGTATAGTTTTAAAAAGAAGTTATATATCTATTTTTAAAGTCATGTGTGTGTGTTATTTTATTATATACCGGCACGGATAACCGTTGTTGTATGATACTTAACATGCAAATCTCTGATTAGTATTTGACCCAATCAAACAGGACTCCTCAAATACCTGCTTAGAATAAGTAAAATAATTTGCTTCTTAGGCTAGTATGCATGCACTAGAATACCGCCTCCTTTGATGCATGTTAAAAATTATAATCTTTAAATTTAAGCTCTATCAGAATTAGAAACTGAAATATGTTCAAATAATAAAAGACCAAAAATTAGGTGCGAATGATTCGAATATCGTAATATTACGTTGCTTTTAAAACACCTTAAATTGAGAAAATTAAACATTGCTGATTAATTCAGAATAAACAATACATTTCAAACAAAATGTCACAAACATGATCTACGTTCATATAATCACAATTATCAAAGTAATATATTAAATATTGATCCAATTTCACAAGTAAGGACGCTAATAAATCTATTACGTGATCAGAATTTATTTACGAGAATCTAAAGAGGCAGATTCAAATAACGCGACTCCGTGTTCAAAATATTTGTATTAAATCCATCACTGAACTCCGTTTTTTCTATGTGCAACTATGTTTTCTATATATATTTTTGTAATATAAAATTATATAAAGTTGTAATTAGTTTGTAATATAAGGTCATAATTAGTTTGTAATATAAAATTATAATTAGTTTGTTATATAAAGTTTTGTAATATAAAGTTATAAATAGTTTGTAATATAAAATTATAATTAGTTTGTAATATAAAGTTATAATTAGCTTGGAATATAAAATTTTGTAATATAAAGTTATAAATAATTTGTAATATAAAGTTATAATTAGCTTGTAATATAATGTTACAATTAGTTTATATAATATAAAGTTTTGTAATATAAAGTTTTAAATAGTTTGTAATATAAAGTTTTGTACTACAGTCTGGCAATTAAATTTATTCTATACTTTGTTTTGTAATCTTTAATTTAGCTAAGCTAAACTCTCAACAATTTTGTTAGAATCATATGGGGCTCAAAAAGCATATTTTCTGTAAAATAAAAATATTTTTGTATGTGTAGGAAACAGAATATAGAGCCAATATTTATCCAACAATGTTGTTTTATTGAAAAGAAGCTCCAATACATAGCCATTCCTTGCAAAATATTGGCAACCAATATTGACTTTTCATTGGACTATATATTAGTGTTTCGTTGGGAATATTTCCAATGAAAAATAAGAATACAATATTAGACCCACACAATATCGGTGTGCTATTTTATTGGCATGTACCGAGGTGTTTATATTCAAGTGCATCCATAGTTATAACCAATATTTGCAAAATACAATATTGGTATACTACTGGGGTAGTAATAAATAAATGAATCTAACGCATAATTAAGACCTTTTACATCTGCAAAAAAATCTGAGGTTTGCAGCACATGACTTTCCTTATATAATGCAATGAATTGACTACTTTTACAGCAAAAATATAGATTATTCTTATAATAGATACTTATATTTTTTCCAAGATATGGAATTTTCGTTAATGAGTCGTCATTTTCATTGATGTAGCATAATTTTTATCCATTTGGCGAGATTTTCGTTCATTTGGCAACATTTAAAAAGTCACCAAGCTGGCTACATTCCGCTAAATTCGTCGCCAAAATCTCGCCAAGTGTTATGGAATGAGGAATAAGTTATTCTTATAGCAGATAAATGACTATTGGCGTTCAAATACAAAAGAATTATTCAAAGTGTCTTTTCTCATGAATGGAACGAGCTAGATCCACGAGAATGGTGTCGCCCAATTTATCGTATGATATTACATATGAAAGTGAACATATATTAACTCAACAGTTAATATATTTTTCTTAATTAATGGGAATTTTTGATAAACTTATTTGAAAAATGTGCAATATCTCGAGAAAGGTTCATGTTAGCGATCTAACATTTATGCCAATCGTTTTCTAAGAAAAAATTACATAAGAAAAGTCTATTTGCGTAACTTTATTAAAAGTTTTGATTTTTTATGGCTTTTTAAAAATTTCACTCGAAAATTTAAGAGGGTTCTGTACATTTGATTGCGTTTAAAGACAATAGACTTCCAGTATTCATGAATTGTGATTTTTGTACCGAATTTCATTGGAATCGCTCCATTCGTTCGTGAGATATCGTCTCCACAGTCTCACTGACACACACACACACACAAACATCATCTCAAAAATGTTTGATTCGTGATCAGGGATGCTTGAAACGTGCTCTCCCGTCGAAAACTCGAATTCGAATTTTCGACCCCGTCACAATACTTTCCTTATACATTATGTATATAAGGAAAGTAATGATAACTAATATCAATCATGTTTACATTTTATGCTTTAGAAACAGAAAATAAACGTTTAATTTAGCATATTTGGAATATAAAAATCGACATTTGGAAGCAGCTTGATTCCCCAAGCTATTTATGCATTCTTGGGTACGGGACTAAATTCAAGGACAGTTCCCGAAATTTAAATCCGTATCGTCAGCATACTGTATTATCTATAAAATGAGGAGGTAAAATTGAAGTTTATAAATCACAAAAATTGCCTCCCATTATCGAAAAATGTACACAACTCCATGGGAAGTATGCATTGCTTAATTAAACCAATAGTAGAGTGGACGTAGAAAATTTTTCACTGTCACTCTTAAAGCAATTTGCAATTCATAAAACTCCACTTTTGTCTTAAACCATTACTCTTAAAAAAGTGTATATTACTAGGAAGTCAATCAAAGAACCAACCTCATTCTCTTTGAAATTAACATTGAAACCTGACGTTTAGTTTATAAGTAACATTAACCCTTTTCCTAATAACGTAATGACTCATTGTGACATCAACCCGGCAGATGACCGGGGGCACTATTTTTGTCCTGTGTAAATGGGTATTTCACAGTGTCGTAAAATATCGTTAAAGATGACTGGTCATGCCACTACGGACCAGATGTTAATTGTAAATGTTATTGAATAACAAAGTCTATAAAGGTAACAAACACAGCGCGAATTTCTGGATAAGTTTGAGGGAAGGGAAGCTCTTTGGATGACTATCTAGCGCAAATTCCTGGATAAGTTTGAAGGGGAAGAAAATATCTTTGACTATCTAGTGGATTTCCGGGATAAGTTTGAGGGGAAGGAAAACTCTTTCGGTGACTATATAATGAAACACCCTGCATATATTGCAAAAATTCATAAATTTCATACTGTGTTTATGACTCTATTTAATTTTACAACATTTAAAGGAATAAAAAAAATCACTCACCTTCCTCCTGAGTGGAGATTTGGGTAACACTCCTTCTGCTTAGAAACTTGTGTTCTGAATTTACTGAAACTATAAGAATAAGTACTACACACACTATTATTATTGATCTTTGAATCATGATTTCACTCTCATAAACGCATTATTTTACTACCCGATAAATTTTATTCCTGCTAAGTATTATTTAACGCAGGTGTCTCCTTTCCACTGTTATCAACAGTTCTGTTGCCCTTCATTGCTTTAATTTCGGCAGTAACGGATTGATGTTTTAGATAACTTATTGTTGTTTTATCATTTTATCTTCAGTAAATCTGTATATCGGGAATACTACGAAGATTATTATCTTTCTATTGTAATATATTTTCATTGTTGTTGTTGAAACCCAGACCGTCCGATCTACCAGAAAGGGTATATATTTTCATTGTGTTTATGCTGCAGGTATAGCTTTCTGTTTTTAATAAAAATAAAATATTAGCATGCATCTTGAAAATGTACATATTCTTTTAGTTGGAACTTACAAACCACTAGAATTTCTTTGAAAAACGAAATAATATGAAAATTTTTATTTTACATGAAGTAAAATAATGATGATAACATGTACTTTTCTTAGATGAAGAAAATTTAAACTTTTCAGTATCCGACCGTCTAAATCTAAAAGATAAGGTTGTATTTTTAAATCCAATGAAAAAAAATTTGATGTGGACAGCACATGGATTTCCTTATATAATACAATGAATTTACTACATTTACAGTAAAAAAATAGATTATTTTTATAGTAGTTATTTGTATTATTTCCAAGATATTGAATTTTCGTCAATGAGTCATCATTTTCCATGTCGTCATCATCAATGAGTCGTCATTGATTTAGCGTCATTTTTATCCATTTGGCGAGTTTTTCATTAATTTAGCAACAATTAAAACAGTCGCCAAGTTGGCGACATTCCACTAAATTCGTCGCCAAAATCTCGCCAAGCGTTATGGACGAAGAATAAGAAATTCTTACAGCAGATCAATGACTACTGGAGTTTAAATACAAGAGTATTACTCAAAGTATTTTTTTTCATGAATGCAAAGAACTAGATCCACGAGAATGATGTCACCAAATTTATTGTATGGTTTTACATATGAAAAGTGAACATGTTTCTCTATAGGAAATATTTTTTTATTTTATATGAATTTTGATAATTTTTTGAAAAATGTGCAATATCTCGAAAACGGTTCATGTTAGGGTTCTAAAATTTATGCCAATCGTTTTCTAATGAAAAATTACATAAGAAATGTCTATTTGCGTAATTATATTAGCGGTTTTGATTTTTTTAAGATTTTTCAAAATTGCACTCGAAAATTTAGGGGGTTTCTGAACATTCGATTCTGTATAAAAACAATAGGCTTCCACTGTTTACGTCTGTGATTTTTGTACCAAATTTCCTTCGAATCAGTCCATTCGTTCGTTAGTAATCGTATCCACAGCCTCACTGACACACACACATACTTTCACACACACACACATACTTTCACACACACATACACATATACTTTCACACACACACACACACAGGCATTACTTCAAAAATGTTTGATTTGTGATCAGAGACGCTTGAAACGTGCTCTCCTGCCGAGAACTGGAATTGGAATTTTCCACCCCTTCACAATACTTTCCTTATACATTATGTATATAAGGAAAGTAATAACCAGCATGATTAAAAATGAAAATTTATCATATTACGGCACTTTATATAATAATTCAGAAAGGTGAAAACGAAAGAGGCGATATTAATTTAGATAGCTGATTGAGTAATTAAATCTTGAGATTCGTGTAGCGAGTATAAAACTAAAATAAGGTATATTTTAAAGACTTTATAGTCATTTTTTAAATAACAAAACAGTCAGTGATAGCATTAACATTGTAGTTTTAGCTTGAAAATCGACCATTTATAGACATTGGCAAAGTAAAATACAAAATAAAGTGATAAAAGCTTTTAATTGATTTTTCTGCCATAGACCTAACATATCAAAGTTATTTTAATCATTTCTGGAGTTCTAGAACGAAATTCGAAATTCTGGTATTATAGCGACCGAGACCTAGACGGGGGACATATGTTGCGACTTCACGAAATCAGATACTTTCTTTCCATATTCATCTAGATAATTTAGACTTTTCATTGGCGTCTATCGACCTCAAGGAAACTGCCATTTAAATGTTTTGATTTTAAAAAATCTGATGTGGGCAACACATGACTTTCCTTATATAATGTAATGAATTTACTACTTTTACAGTAAAAGAAATAGGTTTTTCTGATAGTAGATACTTATATTCTTTCCATGATAATGAATTTTCGACAATTAGTCTTCATTTTCATTGATTTAGCGTCGTTTTCATCCATTTGGCGAGATTTTCGTTAAGTTGGCAATATTTAAAAAAGTCGCCAAGTTGGCGATATTCCGCCAAATTCTTCGCAAAATCTCGCCAAGCGTTATGGACGAAGAAATGAGTTATTCATACAGAAGACAAATGACTATTGGCGTTCAAATACAAACGTATTACTCAAAGTATCTTTTTTCATGAATGGAACGAGCTAGATCCACGAGAATGATGTCACCCAATTTATCGTATGGTATTACATAAGAAAAGTGAACATGTTTCTCAATAGGAAATACATTTTTTTTATTTTATATGACTTTTTGATAATTTTTTTGAAAAATGTGCAATATCTCGAGAACGATTCGTGTTAGCGTTCTAACATTTATGCCAATCGTTTCCTAATCAAAAATTACATAAGCCATGTCTATTTGCGTAACTTTATTAGTGATTTTAATTTTTTGACGATTTTTTCAAAATTTCATTCGAACATTTAGGGGGTTCTGAACATTCGATTGCGTATAAAAACAACAGGCTTCCAGTGTTTACGGATTGTGATTTTTGTACCAAATTTTTTTTTAATCGGTCCATTCGTTCGTCAGTTATCGTCTCCACACATACTTTCACACACACACACACACACAGACATCACTTCAAAAGTGTTTGATTCGTTCCGTCACAATACTTTCCTTATACATTATGTATATAAGGAAAGTAAAAGAGGGAACGTTCAGTTCAAAAATAATATACAGGGTGTCCGTGAACTCTTGTAACACAAAAAGAGTGGTGATAGTGTGCAGGAAGATGAACAATATTTTTCATAGAACCTATGGCGCCATCCACTCATAGTGGCAGAAAAAGAAAAAGCAACTCATCCACGTTGATCCTTTATTAGAGAAAAAAATGAGACTCAAGTGACAGTTGTATGGCACAATGCCACCAGAGAATTCCTTGATCTGTTCAAAATGGCGTCCGTGGGCTTTGTTATACAGTCGAAACCGGCGAAAGAAGTATTTTCGCACACTTTCAATGACTCTTGATGTGATGTTGATCTTGATATATATATATATATATATACAATCATTTGCAAAAAAGAAACACCACGCAGAAAGTGACTGTTTTTATTGAAATTAAATATGCGTACAGCTTATACACAGATAATAAAATTATTACAAAATCAAAACCGCAGGAACCATCAGTAGTTAGCAGGTAAGGAGTGATAAAGTTTCCTGCTGTAATCCTACGATAAATTCTGCCAGGCATTCCTGAGTTATTGCTCCAGATCTGCTACATTTTGGAGTGCCCGAATCTGGCGGCTTAGCATGTCCAATACATGCTCGATTATTGCCGAAAGGTCTGGTGACCTTGCTGGCCAAGGAACAATACCAACAGCACGGAGGCCGTCCACAGATATGCTAGCCGTATGCGGCGCGGCATTATCTTATTGGAAAACTGCCCCAGAATTACGTGCTATGAAGGGTAACGCAAACGGTAGCAGGATTTCATCAACATATCGTTGAGCTATTAAAGTTGTAAGCAGGATGACTAGGGGCGACGTGCTGTCGTAGGAGATAGTACCCCACACCATCACACTAGGGGTAAAGGCTGTGTGCCTGTGCAAACAAATGCTTATTGGGACTGCTGGCCCTGGGGCCTCCACACACATACTCGATGGTCGTCTGCTGAAAGACTGAAGCTTGATTCATCGCTGAACACTATGCGATGCCAGTCTGCTGGCAGCCATGATGTACGGCTACGACACCACTCTAAACGACTCTGTCAATGTTGTGGGGTTATAGGCTGACATCTTAAAGGCCACTGTGAGCGTAACTCCACCTCAGCTAAGTGGCGTGAGATGGTGCAAAATACCACGGGTGGTATGGAAGAAAGTGTAGCGCGTTGAATGGCGGACAATGATGCCGTTGGGTCAGTTCGGACCTGTCGCACAATAATCTGATCTTGGCTCGCATTTGCGCACCTTGACCATCCAAAGCATTCATTCCGCCGATGAGTTCCTTGCAGCAAACCATTGCTGCCAGTACCTTTGCACAGTAGAATCCGTTCGGGGCAGGTGGTGGCCTATAGCACGGTATGGCCAGAGAGCTTCACGCATCCCAATTAAATGACCAATTTCGAACTTATTGATTATAAGGTATTCGGCAACATCGTAACGGCAGTATTGGTTGAGTCTCTACAGAAGTGCAAAGCCGATAATAAGCACAGATGAACCGTTAATAAGCACAGATGAACCTCACAGATGAACCACATTTTTAACCTGTTTTATAGGATGCTAGTTGCGCAGTAGAAACGCGCGCTATGACCGAAGTTAACACTCATTGGCCTTGCAAATATAATCGTTTGCATACTTGGTATAAAGGAATTTGCATGCATAAATTCGAGATTATCGGATTATTTTTTAGGACTTTTTCGTTTTTTTGCAAAATAGAGTATATATATATATATATATATATATAATCCAAATAGAATAAAAGAGCAATAAAAGATATTTTGTATAGTGCATAAAAATGTTAGTGCTGCTTTGCGCCTACTCTTTTATTGCTTTTCTGGTTTAAATTGCCATTTTTTCTACTTTTAAATTATTCCAAGCATTATGGATTAATGATTTATATATATATATATATATATATATATATATATATATATATATATATATATATATATATATATATATATAATCCGAAAACTAAGTTCCAAATCTGAAAATCAAATATGACACAAAAAGGAAAGAACAAGAAAAGGAATGGTACCAAAAGTTGGCCGGGGGATTTGTGACCCACTCATCCAAGTTCAGCATGCTTTACGCCATGACCACACTCTCGGTACCATTCCTTATCTTGGCCATTATGCCTAAGAAAATCTTTGTAGGAGGCGAAAAGGCCATGATTGTTCAAACTAAACACGATAATCTATATAAACAGAACCTCAAGTTACCCCTAAAAAATGTTTGCATATTCGACACAAATCCTTTATATATAGTACCATGTCATCAACTTCAATATGTCCATGATCGAGAATAACCAACGGTTGAAGTTATACCGTTATAAGACGACTCAATTTCGTTCAAAAACCAACCAGATAACCCTTTTTCCGTGCCTCGTTCAAATACCTTTTAACCTGCTCAATTCTATCACAACTTCGAGAGTTTAACTTTTTGTTTCTTAATAGTTGATTTATAATTATACTACGGAAGGCAGGCTTAGTTAAACAAGTTCCCCAAGAAGTGATAAAGTTTACGTTAAAATCGAAAGTCGTACGCTTATCATAGATACGATAGGTAGTTTTATCATCGTTTGACTTAATACATATGTCTAAAAAACTCAGGATCCCGTCTTCATTCATAGGTGTTTCAGCCAATTTAAATGAACTCGGATAGAAACCAAAATCCATTAGATTTATGATCTTTTGTGCCAACGATAATGTCATCAACAAATCTTAAGTACAACATCTCATTCAACAAATGAGTTAGTTACATTCTGATAACCGTCCAAATATAAATCTGCCAATGCCGATGAGCAATTACAGCCCATCGGTATTCCTCCAATTTGTTTATAAAATTCGCTTCCGTTGTACAGCACTGTTTCGTTTATAACTAGTCCAACAAGTGCCCTATATTTGTTTATTTTAATAAATTTCTGCAAACTGTACTTTTTATAAAGATCCATAGCGATCTGTTATAGGTCTGTCATCTTAATGTTATTGAATAAATCGCAAAGGTCGTTGCTTCTGTAATCAAACTTTTCTTGTATTTTTTCTATGCTATTCACAGTCTCCATACTATTATGTATAAAGTGCGCTCATTTTTTCTTTATGGTTGAAAGGACATATTTTAAAATATTTTATAATCTTTTATTAACCTCTGTTAAATATGCTTTATTTCCGATGGTAACGGGACTGAATTTAAAGGACACTTTATGTAGTTTGAGAATTAAAACCAGGTAAGGAAGTTTATTCGCATCAACATTATAACCAATCTTTTTGAACAGAACAACAATTCTACTAATAATTTCTACCCTTGGCTGATTCAAACGTTTATACATAGTGTCATCGAGATAACATTCGCATAGTTTGACAGTATATAGTTTTTTTTTGCATGTAAAAGCATAGTTAAATAATACCTTATCAACATATAATATTGCGAAGTCCTCATGTATTACTTCCAATTCCTGTTTTACATTTCCAATTCTAGTTATCAATCGGTTGTCTTTTCTATGCCAAATTTTAGCACTCTTTAAGATGTTATGTTTCCACTCATTAAATACCTCTGTTGGCACACTATATTTTACTGCTACTTTATATATATGAATTTGTCGATATCAGACTCAATTGACTGCATTTCATTAGTATGCTTCTGATCTCGATATTTAGAGTTTAGATCGTTAGTAAACGTTTGATCGTTACCAAAAAAGTTATATAAAAACGTTTGATCGTTATCAAACGTTTCGATCTTATCAAATTCAAGTCACCCGTGACGATATGTCCATGAAATTCATTCTTAAAAGTTTGGTTTAAGTTACAGTTGCAATCGTTCGTTACATTTTCCTTCAAGTTCTGACCTATCTTGTTATAGTTGAAATAACTTCTACATAAAGGAGTATTATATTTGTACGACAAAACAGCCTTAATCTTTTGAATTGGTAGTAAATAATTTATTTTCTTTTAAAATCCTGCCAAACGGAATAGAGTCGTATGACTTATTACTTTCCCTGCAATACATGGTAATGTATAGGGAAAGTACTGGAATCATACCGAAAATCACAACTCGAGTTTTTGACGGATCTACACGTTTCGAGACCTCTAGAATACGAAAAAACCATTTTATCGTGACGTCTGTCTGTGTGTTTGTCTGTCTGTCTGTCTGTCTGTCTGTGCAGATTTTGTATCCACAGTAACTAAAATACTAATGGACCGAATTTCACGAAATTTGGTAGGTAAGTCACTTGTAGGCGAGTCTGGTGCTGATTAGTTTTGGGTAAGATTCGGGATAAAAGAACCCGCCTATGTTTGCGAAATGACCCGCAAAATCCGTCAAAATCTAGAGTAAAGAACTAAGTATACTCAAATATATCCAATGAATGCTCGTTTAATACGTATTTTTTAATGACGAAAAGAATAAGACCAACTCCATTACACAAGGACTAGCCGTTCTCGAGATATTTTAGTTTTTCGTATTTTCTCTACGCCACCTTTGAAAATAAGTCAGGTTACCGAATGAGAACGAAAATGGAATTAAAAGTGAAATAAATTTAATTAAAATAAAGAGAACGTGAATATAAGTCTACAGGGAAAGTCATGTGCTGCCCACATCAGATTTTTTTTTTAATTTATCACAATGAATTCTGAAGTTTTTGCATTGACAGTTTTATTGTTTAATGTGAATTTTTAATTTATTTGCTCGTATTTTTAAATAATCCTGTATCACTGCCTTTATATTGTACAGTCCAGTATTTTTATATTCTTCAACATTTTCATACAATTCTTTCCATATCTTTCTCAAAAACCTTATTCCAAATTCGTATACCATATTTTAAATCCATTTTACTGTAAGAAATCAAGATGTTCGTTTCTTTTCTTAAAAGTTTTATAAATAATAAGGTTTCGTTTAAACCAATTTTTACTTTCCCTGCAATACATGGTAATGTATAGGGAAAGTATTGGAATCATGCCGAAAATCACAACTCGAGTTTTCGACGGATCTACACGTTTCGAGACCTCTAGAATACGAAAAAACCATTTTTAGCGTGACGTCTGTGTGTGTGTCTGTGTGTCTGTCTGTGTGTCTGTGTGTCTGTCTGTCTGTGTGTCTGTCTGTGCAGATTTTGTATCCACTCTAACTAAAAAACTAATGGACCGAATTTCACTAAATTTTGTAAGTAAGTCACTTGTGGGCGGAGCTGGTGCTGATTAGTTTTGGGTACGATTCGGAATAAAAGAACCCGCCTTTTTTTTCGAAATGGCCCGCAAAAGCTTGTATCCACTCTAGCTGAAAAACTAATGGACCGAATTTCACAAAATTCGGTAGATGAGTCACGTATAGGTCACCCTGGTGCTGATTAGATTTTGGAACGATTTAGAAAAAAATAACCTGCCTTTTTTTTGCAAAATGGCCCGCAAAAATTGTCAAAATCTAAACTAAAATGCTACGTATGGTCAAATATATCCATTAAATGCGTGTTTAATGCGTAATTTTTAACGAAGAACAGAATAAAACCAACCCCATTGCACTAGGACTAGCCGTTCTCGAGATATTTTAGTTTTTCGTACTTTCCCTACACCACCTTTGAAAATAAGCCCGATTACCGAATGAGAACGAAAATTGAATAAAAGTGAAACAAATTTAATTAAAATAAAGAGAACGTTAATATAAGTTTGCAGGGAAAGTCATGTGCTGCTCACATCAGATTTTTCTTTTTCTTACCGCTCTCTTGTGTCGTGTAGTGGGTATTTCAATTTTAGTATTTCCGATAGTTTCAATATTCAATTTACTTCAATGTGCCCCTTCAAAAATCTTGTTATATTTCGTGGTGTTCAATCCATATGGATAAAGAGCATCCATTATTCCTATGTGTCTATTTTCGCATCATAGTCTTTGGCTCAAATCCCCTACCAAATCAATTATTGTAATTATTATGGCGTCAATTCCGTGTCTGGCAAAGTGACTCATTCCCATAATTGAATCCAAATCGCGATTTTCCATTAATTTGTAAATCTGGCTACGATGCAAATTTATGCGTAAATGTAAAGGATTTTACATTTGACCGGTATAACATGTTGCACTTAGTTGCATTTAATACCATATATGCAGTTAAAAACTTTACAAAATATCTGGTTATTATAATTGTTCGTGATCTGATTCGGATCAGATTGCGGACATAATTAACATCTCCTCGATTTACACACTTGATATTTGAACGTTACCAATTTTTTATAATGATAGTTGTGACTTCTGACAATATTCCTTTCTATGACATTTTTAACCTTACTGTTACCATCGGATCCATCTTTACTTCTACTCACACTAAACATTCCAACACTTTTTAATGAAATTACACATTTTTAACACTTTACATTTAACCATTACATTTAACCATTACATTTTTAACACTTTACAACAAAGTTGAAATGTGTTTATGACTTTGTTCATTCTGTCTGTCTGTCCGTTAGCACGATAACTGCCGTAAAAATGACTTAATCAAAATGAAATTTTAGTATGTTGTTCAGACGGTCAGTAGAACCTATAGAAATATAAATGAATAATACCACCCAATTAGTTTTGGATTGAACCCGGGTTGAAAGAATGAAATACATTGAGCCCTATGGGACCTAATTTTTCAAACATTTTGTAAGCAGATTTAAAATTCACAAATTGCTTCTAAAATTTTAAGTAATATTCAAATTGTTCCATAAAATATATAAAAAAAAATCATGGAAATATATTCAGTAGTTTTTTAAATAAAAATTAAAATAATAATTACACCTCTTATATGAACCGATCACGTGATCATGATATGAAACGATCACATGATCCACTTCAAAATGATATATGGCATGCATCTTGTTTCAAAATCGTGATTTTTTTAAGTTCTTTTTAATTCATATTGAGTGTTGTATCCGTCCTAAACTACTTTATTTTTGTTTAAATTCTGTGCATCTACATACTTAAACAACGCAAATACAATATATTTGAGTTTAAATGATTATCCAAATTTGATTATTTCTTCAACGAAGCCTATTTTTCACTTATGTAAAATGTAAGCAACAAAATATGTAGAATGAGTTGTATTAGAATTGCTGTATTTCTTTAACACAAAATAATTTAATCCATGGAATCTGCATGGCTGATATGAATGAAATGTTAATTGATTTTATAAAGAGAAGGACAATTTTTTTCGATGAAGTTTTAAGCATAGAGTTTATTTACTTGCAGCTCCATTGTTTTAATTTTTGAATAAAATAAATTATTATAGTATTGTGATGAATGAAATGAATGGGAGAAAGTTATGAATGAAATCCTGTTTTTATAGAGAGATCCAGGCGTCTTAATTTTCTATGACGTCATTTGAATTAATTTCAG
Source organism: Amaurobius ferox (assembly GCA_951213105.1). Lineage (NCBI taxonomy): Eukaryota > Metazoa > Arthropoda > Arachnida > Araneae > Amaurobiidae > Amaurobius > Amaurobius ferox. The sequence continues at coordinate 124,722,521 of OX578151.1, forward strand.
TTGTTTTCGAAGAAGTTTTCAAATATAATAAATTATCGTAGTATTATGATAGTTTTAAACATATTACCGTGGAATGTATCGCATTTTAGAGATATTTAAACCAGGCAATTTATATTTCAATGCCGTCATTTGAATGAAGTGCATTTTTTTCAATGAAGGTTTAAGTTTTCAAATATAATAAATTAATGTAGTATTGTGATAAGTTTTAAAATATTACCGAGGAATGTATTGCATTTTCGACTTTTTTAAATAAAATTGCATTGAAGTTGGAAAGTGTTTTATAATCAATGCTTTAAGCAAGATTGATCTTTCTTGTTTTTATTTTTCTCACTCGCTGGCTCGATAGGCCTAAAATAATCCCTGATTGTATTCGGCTTAGGGTAGTAATTCATTTGTAACTTCATCTTATTTATGTTTTAAGGATTTGGTTTAAATTTTAAATTAAAGTTAAACTGTTTGCTTTTTAAAAATAATAAATTTGCTAGTTTTTAAAATTAAAATGCTTGTTTTTAGAATTGTTATTATTCAATAACCTGTCTTATATTATTGTATTATACTTTTGTAATATATATATATATATATATATATATATATAAATGAGACACCAAGAAGGCGAATGAAAATGAGACACCAAGAAGGCGTGGTATATAAATATGCAAATTGCAAGGTAGATGCAGCTTACAGGGTTATGTAAGTGATGCGAAATGAGCAGGTGTCCCGCACACGTTGAGTGAGATATAAGGGAATCAGCCTGCTATATCCACAATAGTCGCGCCGCTCTGTCTACCAGGGAAATCATTTTGCAATTTTTATTGTCTCAGAGGAAACGTGCAGTAGTAGAGAATGCCAAGTCGCCGACAACCGAGGCAGTTCCAGCAGCCAGACGATTTCACGAGGGATATTCTTATCAAAAGCGCACGTTAGTCCATACGTCAAATCTCAGCTGACAGCCACTTACACTCGTGCACCTGCTGTAACGAAGATGGTTAGAACATGAAAATGTGCCACGTTTGAGGGGTGCCTTTAAGACCAGGGCGACGTCAGTACGCATGGACCGACGCATCCCCCGCCAAGCGTTGGTGGCCACCAACGCTTACCGGCGTATGCGTCGGTCCATGCGACTTCCGCAGGCCTCTTCCGTCGTCCATTTGCAGCATGTTCAGGACACCCTTCATGCTCCCATATTGAACAGGACCATTATCTGCCAATTGGTCGCCCGCGACCTGCACTCCAGACGCTCGTTAAGAAAACGACAATGGACCCAACAGCACAGATACCTCGGTTTGCGATGGTGTTGGGATAGAGCCACGTGGACGACGGAATGGCACAAAGCCGTGTTCTCAGACGTGTCACACTTCTGTTTTAGCAATGACAGTGGCCGTGTACGAGTCTGACACCGAACTGGTGACAGGTCTTATACGGCCACATCAGTGGAACATCCCCCCGCACGACAGCGTGGCATCATGGTTCAGGGAGCCATCGCCTACAATAGCAGGTCACCTTTGGTCGTCCATATTGAGGGCATTATAATGGCCCAAGGATACGTGGATGACGTGCTGCGGTCGGTGACACTACCCTTCCTTCAGGGGGTGCTTAGTGCCATTTATCAGCAGGATAACACCCGAACATTCACTGCACGCTTTAACCAATACGCCCTTCGAGGTACTCAGGTGCTTCCCTGGCCACCAGTCTCCCCTGATTTCTCACCAATCTAATACGTCTGGGACGTAATTGGACGTCGCTTGCGTGCTCTGCCACCACCGCGTTTAGAAGACGATATCTGGCAAATGGTTTGCAAGGAATGGGCAGCCATCCCTCAGGTCTCCATCCGCACGCTCATTGACACTTGTTGCTGCCTGTATCGCCGCCCGAGGGGGTCCTGCAACCTACTGATCAGACGGTGTTATCGCTCAGTGTATCATGTTGCAATAAACACCACTTATTGTTCGTTGGTATCTCGCTCTGTTTATGCCGATTTTCACCACTTTTTGCTCATTCCTTCTTAGTGTCTCATTTTCACTATCACGTAGTGTGTATATATATATGTGTATAATATTGGCTGAAAAAGTCCATGGAAAAGACATTTTACGTAACAGAAGCTACTTCATTACATAACACTTGAAACAGAGGTAGTTACATAGTCTGGCCGGACATCCGATCGTTGCCCTGCTCTCACAAAATCTCAATGCAGTCTGCTCTGCTTCACACAATGTACATTTACATCGGAGGGTTAGGGATATAAGGCATGGAACGCATACTGCCGTCGCGTTTAGGCTTTAAAATATGTGATTGGGAAGCAGTTTCATATGAGAAAGTTTACGCAGAGGTTAAGATTAGTGACCATATATGATATTATCGAGGAAAAGAAGAAGTGCTGGCAGACTTTGTTAATATTAGTGGCGTGGGATAGAATTTAATATAGTTACAATATGTGCTGGACATGAGATAGGAATTTGGAATAATAATTATGAAAGAACATGGCGCGTTATGGGGAAGGCTTAAAATTTCTGTATCATATCCCCCTCCTAAAACAAAAGGTTTGGGCACAGACACACTTCATACCCGAGGCTTTTCAAAGTATAACATTTCAATATAAATCAAAAGAAAAATTCAAAAGTAAAATGTATAATGTAAAAAGCAGTAAAAATATAAATATTTACAAACCTGAGAACTGTGTTTCCCATAGTATAACAAAATTATGAAGATTTTCCATATGCATAATTATTTTGATAAACAAACGACACAGTATGGTCATGGTTCAATAAAAGATTATTTTATTCCATGTTGTGTAAGTGGGATGATTTAGTTTATGTTTTATAAAAAATAAATGTAGAGTTCCTTGATCAGGGGATCTCGCACACACCATTCACTCTTCTCACAGTATTATGAAGTTTTGTGTTTATGTTTGTGTTGATGTGCTTGATGGGATCCCATAAATTTATAAAATATCTAATAGTAAAACAGTTTTCAAAAAATTCAACAATTAAACATTAATTCCAGGGTTATATGTCATTACAGATGATTTTTAAATGCTTAAATGCAATTACATATGTACTTCATGCAATATCCTACTATGTCTTTAAATATAAGTTCAAAATCTCATTAAAATACGTAGTTACTTAAAATTCCATTAGTTAACTAATTATAATACATTTATACAATGCTAAATGTATTAAGTGATCCCAAGTTTAGTGTGCATCCTGACAATAACTGCAAATGATAAACCCACAAGACCAATAGACTTCTCGCTTTAATTATAATAAATTACAATTCAAATATAAGACTTTAAAATAAAATTATATTTAAATTTCTCACTGAATATAAAATATGTATTCGTTTACAATATCACTCTTTATTTACATAACTATCCTTTCAATGATATATTATCAAGTATGTACACTGTAATATTTATCTATATGAAATTTCTCATTATTTACATTTTAACTCTCGCTCAAATCTCCAAATAATTTTTCCCCAAAAAAAGAAAATATTTTTATTTTTATGATTTCCCAATAACTCTATATCAACTGCCTTATTTCTTTACTTATTCTTCATTTATTCTTTCCAACTCATAATTATTTTCTTCACAAATCACAATTATTTTCTTCACAACTAATATTTATTTTCTTCAAATTATTTCCTATCCACAAGTTTATATTCTTAAACTGATCCAATTACTCCGGCAGTTAAATAGGGCTTACCCTCACTTGTGATTGGTATATCCTCATCCCAGTACCAATGACAAGGTGTAAGAAAAGTATTTATAAGAGAAAAAGTTTACTTTTCATCATAGAATCAGTTACTTTTTGATTACATTAATATATATTTGACAGAGTCATTGATCGTCTTATATGTGTCTTCATCATTTCTCATACTTTAATTTACACAACATAATATCCTTCTTTAAAATTTATAAAATCAAAATCATTATCATAATATACTTCTTATTAATTTACAATAGTTAACTTCATGTGACTTTTACTGGTTATCTTCAAACATTATTTATATTGTATAAAGTGGAAGAGGCAGAATAAAAAACAAAAATGGATGCTGGGAACCAACGAGTTCGGTTTTCCTTAGATCCAGCATCAGAAATTGTGGTAAAGGTGACTTGGTTAGACTAACAGTTCTTATTTCTATAATAGATAATGTAATATAAGAAAATTTAGATAAATTTCAAAATATTCTTAATTTAGTTAAATTATTAAAAGTTTCACTAAAGTGATAAAACATTATTATAGAATTTTGAACATTATAAAATAAACTAAAATATTAATTTGATCAGTGAAACATTTTTAAAGATATTGAAAAGCGCATTAAAGAATTAAAAGAATTTAAATTTAGAAGATGTCATAAAAATATTAAAATTAATAAATATTTACTTTTTTGATTCTTGAAGCTTTAATGTTTCTGCAGGATAAAAATGTCTTAATCTAGTTGAATGTACAATATCTGAGTTCTGTTTTCTTAAGAGGTTTGGTTTGTATATTGCATAATTCGCACTTGAAAGTGTATTTAATATAGTGTAGGGACAAGTAAGCAATTTTTCTAGCCTCTTCTAATGGTGGGTATATGCCATTGTTATTAAGTGGAGAAGTATAAGGCAATTCCCCATACATCAAATAAGCAGGAGTATAACTGGTTATAGAATGAGGGGTATTATTGTATTCAGAAGTTACTTGCTCCAATAATTTTGCCCATGCAATCTTACCAGGAAAAGAATTGATTTTGCAAATTCGTCACGTAATAATAGTTTGATGTACTCTTTCATTTTTTCCATTTGTTTGTGGTCCATGTGAAGATGTTAATAACTGAGTAACATTATAGCTTTCCAGAAAATGTTTAAATTTAGAAGGAGTAAACGCAGCATTTATGTCACTTAAAATTTTTGCGGGGCCTGAATTTGGAATATTTGTCTTAAACAATTTATATAAGTATCGGTGGTGACATTTTTGAAGGAACAGTCCAAATATATCTGAAGGCATGATCTATAACAACATGTAAATACTTCTTAGCAGAATTGTAATAACTTAATACACCCACAGCATCAATAGAAATTATATCAAATTGTTCTAGAGAAGGAGGTAAACATACGAGTAGTCCACATTTTTCCTGTCTGGATTTTTTATTTAATTGGCATATTTCACCGTGTTTTACATAATTTCTGGTATCATCAATGACTTCTGGCCAATAATATTGAGGGGAAATTAAATTAAACATAGACTTTACTCGAGGATAACTAAAATCTGAATGTGCTTTTTCTAATAACTTGTTTCTTAGAGAATATGGGACAGTTATTTTAGTGAAATCTTTCTTTTTGGCAGTGAGTGCCTTATTAACGTTCTTAAATTTTGAATGTGTGGTATTACTTAATTATTGATGTTCTTCAATTTCATCTAGTGTAAGTAAATGGGTACATAAATTAAGATGGTGAGATACGGGATTTCTAGTTAACATATCTGCCTCATAATTTGTAGAGCCTTTTTTATACTTGATTTCGAAATCATACATAGAAAGTTTAAGTGACCACCTAAATAATCTGCCAGTTGGATGTTTAACACTTGTCAGCCAGACTAATGAAGCATGATCGGTATGTATAGTAAAATGGTTTTCCTGCAGATAGCAATAGTATTTATCCATGGAATCAACAATGGCAAGACACTCCAATTCTGTTATTGCATAATTTTTTTCATATGGTCTCAATTGTCTGGAATGGTAAGCAATATGATCTAAAGAACTATGTGGGTGTTCCTGTTTAATAATACTGGTGATACTATTAGAGGATGCATCACATAAAATATGGTAGGGGTAATTGGGATTAAATAAGGTTAGAACAGGTTTTGAAATTAAAATGTTCTTAAGATGTTGGAAGGCCCTTTGACACTATGGTGGCCAATTCCATGCTCCATTTTTTCTACGTAATTGATTCAAAGTGGTTCTTATTTTAGCATAGTTATTAATAAATCTATTATATACATTAACACTTTCCAAGAATCTTTGTAGGTCATTTACATTTCTGGGATGTTGCAATTGTTTTATTACTTCAATATTTACATTATTGTGTTGATACTTTCCATTCTCATTTTCATATCCAAGAAAATTAATTTTTGTTGTTCAAATTGGCATTTAGAATATTTTAACTTAATGTTTCCTTTTTCACAAATTGAGAAAATAATTTTTAGATGTTCTAGATGCTCATTAAAATTTTGAGAAAATACAATTATGTCATCAAAACAATTTAGTGCAAATCTAATTTGGTATTTGTCTAAAATTTGTCTCAAAGTTCTTTGAAAAATAGCAGAAGAATTTTTCCATCCAAAGCGAAGACGAGTCCATTTATACAAACCAAAATTTGTGGTGAAGGCCAATTTTTCCGAGTCATTTTCATTAAGAGATAAGTGACAGTATCCTGAGGTTAAATCGATTGTTGATAAAAATTCCGCATTGGTTAATTGGTCTAACACAGCATCAATTCTAAGTATGGGTTTTTTATCAGTCTTACTAATATCGTTAATTTTTGGATAGTCACAACAGAATCACGTTCTGGAATTTTCATCTCGTTTATATGCCAAAGTTACTAGTGATGAATAAGCACTATAGGAAGGTTTTATAAATCCAGCTTTAAGTAATTCATTTAGTTGTTTTTTCATTTCTGCATTACCTTTGGGAGATGCACGATATGGTCGCATCGACACGGGAAGTTCAGAAGTTAAATTAACCTCCTGAGGTTCCAACCGGATGCATCCCACATCATACTTATATTTTGAAAAAATATTATTTACACTGCTTAGTAATTCCTGTACATGTTCATTTTCGTCATTCTTTAATACTATTGAATTACTTACTTTATTTTCTATATTTTTTGCATTAGTAGTTTCAATATTAACATGATAGGAAGAATTATTTTCTGGGAATGAGTCTCTATATGAGATCTCCCGGTAAAACTGATAAACTTTAAAATTGGGAAAATTCAAATATAATTTAAAGAGCTTACAATGGGTTCCTGATAAAAAAAATATATTTAATGCTAATGCCAGTTGCAGAAAACATTAAATTATGTGTTATTTTTCCTATAGTCGCAGGAATTTCCACAATTTTGAACACTCACTTTTCCTCCTGTTTGTTGCACATTTATGTTGTGTTTTTTATCCAGTATCAGAAACTTTAGGTGTTTTAACTGATTGTTGGGGAACACCGAAATATTACTTCCGGTGTCCACCAATCCGGGATACCTTTTTCTGTTCCCCAAGTTCATGGTGATCTTGAACAAGGATCATTGACTAGTTGTATTGGGTTCATACTATCGATGAGATCGAAACAACTGTTCCCGAAGCATCGTCCGCAGTGGTTGGAACGTCGATTGTCGAATAAGCTGGTTTTGACAATTCGGACACTAAGTCTCCATGGTCGATGCATTTGTGTAAGTGGTTCATTTCCTTCTGGACTCCATACTCTTCGTTGTGGGTAGGCTGGGGCCGGGGATCTCTGTGGCTGGTGAAGAATTTCTGTATCCTTCATTATTGTTTGTAACTTATTGGCTAAACGTTTCCATTCTTGTAGCGACTTCAAATCTTTTATTAAAAACAACTGTTAAAATTCTGTGGGTAGTCCAGGTGTCAAAGCTTCTGTAATAATTTTTCAAGATTGAGTCCCATATCCACTTTTATTTTATAATAATTTTCTAATTTTTCTGCTTTTTGTAATTTAATTGCAATAAAGTTCTCGAAATATTCATTACTTTCTTTCTGAAAATGTTCTATCAGCATTCTTTCTACTTGCGTCCAGTCCGTTACGTCTGTATACTATTTTATAAGAAAGATTAAGGTTTCTTCGTCCAGGTATTCAGGTAATATTTCTAATTTTTCTTCTTCAGTAATCCTCTGTTTACTACATTGTAAATTAAAAAACTTTATCCAAGTCTTGATTTCCATTTTGCCCTCTATTTCATATTTTTGTTTTTCCTTCGAAATGTCGATCTTCGAGATTTTCAAACTTTTGCAATACGGGCATATTTGTGTCATCCGTCATAGTTGATTGTTCTGTCATTTTCAGTCCCTAATTCCAAATCTACACTCCAATTTCTGAAAATATCCGTATTCTCTTTCTCAACTGTCCTCGATTCAAGGCGAAAGTAGATCACTGCTCTGGGTCTTTTTGCTAACTCAGCACGCACAGCGTTTCTGCTTTCCGAATCTCTTGCGACGGGCGCAACACATCATCCTGATAAGAGTTTGTTTCATTCCAACACAGATGCATCCATGATTTAAAATCAGTTTTTGAATATTTTTCCCATTTCACGGCTCAATCGCTGTCAACTTCTCTAATATTGACTGAACAGGCCAAAGAAAGAGACATTGTAAGAACCAGAATCTACTTTGTTACATGGCATTTGAAACAGAGGTTGTTCCATAGGCTGGCCGAGCTCCCTATCGTCGACCAGCTCTTACCAAATCTAACTGCAATCTGCATTATTTTACACAATGTACATTTACATCGGAGGGGGAGGCATATGAGTCTCGAGGCACATGCTGTCTTCGCGTTCTTTAGGCTTTAAAAATGTGATTGGGAAGCAGTATCATATGAGAAAGTTTACGTAGAGGTTAAGATTAGTGACCATATATGGTATGGTGGAGTAACAGGGGAATTGCTGGCAGACTTTGTTAGTATTAGTGGCGTGGGATAGAATTTAATATAGTTGCAATATGTGCGGGACATGTGAAATAGGAATTTGGAATAATAATTATGAAAGAAAAAGGCGCGTTTTGTAAAAGGCTTAAAATTTCTGTATCATGCACACACACACACACACACATATATATATATATATATATATATATATATATATATATATATATATATATATATGTATATATATATATATATATATATATATATATATATATATATATATATATTATATATATATGTATATATATATATATGTATATATATATATATATATATATATATATATATATATATATATATATATGTATATATATATATATATATATATATATATGTATATCTATATATATGTATATATATATATATATATATATATATATATATATATATATATATATATATATATATATATATATATATATATATATATATAAATATATATATATAGAGAGAGAGAGAGAGAGAGATCTGACTCCTTCCCCCTAATTTTCCCCAAATCAATCTTTGATTCGAAATGCAATTAGTTTACACATAGTTTTGCTAAACTGATTTATGTATTTATCACTATTGAGAAATTTAGTACCATGCACTAGAGTTCTGTATACACTCTGCGTACATGAAGTTACTTCTACGTTCCTCGGCATGAGAAATCCTGTCTTATATAAAAGGCAAAACAAGATAAAAACTAGATAAAAATCGAATAATGGCTCTTATCTCTAGCTCTCCACTAGTAGTTATCGTTTCTGTGAAAAGTTTTTTTCTGTAGGTGTGGTATATTTCCTGTCAATAATACTTATCTACTTTATATATGTCAAAGTTTTTTCATATGATTCTTTGAGATTTTTGAGAAAATTCAGTCTATATAATAGCAGACTTATTCAATCCTGGCCTTACACTTTGTTCTCTCTGTATGGGAAATTGAAGAACTTTTTTGACATAATTTGATGTTCAAAGTTTCATAGTGTCTATAGTGAAAATAGTGCCACCGGATCCATACATTTGAGTGCAGCTGTAGAATTTCCCAATCGATGTTGGAAGTGGTTGAATAATTCGTCTATTCGAAATTTCAGAAAAGTGAACATTTTGCATTTATGGAATGTTCTCATTCAACGTCTTTGAAAATAACAAAATCATGCAATCAGATATCATTTACCCAGTTGAGCTTTGCATGCGTCTATTAAGGAGTTTGAGAAATAGTTAGTTCATTGATATGTAATTAGTATATCACTAGCCGAATACCGGTTGAAAATCAGCAGTCTCGCAATAAACAACACCTGAATATTGCCATTTTTTTAATAAATTCGCGTTTCACATTTATTCGGCAAATCGAATATTATAGTATGCGGATCCCCCTAAAGAAGAAAATATTGTAAATTTTAAATTGCGCACGTCTTCCTTTCGAACTATCTACCAGTACACCAAATTAAAGTCTCTATCTCATCCTGAAGCATACTATTTTATCAGCTCCCCTTTCGAACGTTTTTCTGTGGAGCACACCCATAAATGAATATTTTTGAAAAACTCTGTTCGATTTGGTTTCTTATCAAATGATTGTCTCATATACCAAATATCAAGCCTCTATCACATTTAAAAGGAAGCGTGTCTCATTTATTCCGAAAATCGAACATATTGGTGTTCGGCATCCCCTAAAGTTGCAAACATTGGGAATATGGAATTGCACACTTTCTTTCAAACTATCTACCAATACACCAAATTTGATGTTTCTATCCTATCGTCAAGCATGTTTTCTATCACTTCATATTTCGAACATTTTTCAGTGTTGCACCCCCTTAAATGATCATTTTTGAAAAACCGTAATAATCTTAGGGGTTTTTTATCAAGTGATTACCCCATATACTGAATTTCAAGCCTCTCTCACATTGTACAGGAGGCGTTTTACATTTGTTGGTCAAATCGAATATTTTAGTATGCGGCACCCCCTACAAAAGCAAATATTGGAAAACTGAAATTGCACACTTTCTTCCTTTCTATCTATCTACACGTATACCAAATTTGAAGCTTCTATCTCATCGCGAAGCATGCATTTTCTATCATTTCACCCTTCGAATGTTTTTCTGTGGAGTACCCACCCCTCTTAAATGCACATTTTTGAAAAATTCCATTCTTATTGGGTTTTCTATTAAATGATTCGCCCATATAGTATCAAGCCTCTATCACATTCTAAAATTGGTGTTTCTACTTCATTCCGAAAATCGAGCATTTTTGTGTGCGACACCCCCTAAAGTAGAAAATATTGGAAAACTGAAATTGTACACTTCCTTCCAAACTATATACCAGTACACCAAATTTCGAATCTTTATCTCATCCCGAAGCATGTTTTCTTATCAATTCACCTACGAACGTTTTTCTCTGGAGTACCCCCCTTAAAAGAATAGTTTTGAAAAACTATATTCGTCTTTGGTGTTTTCATCAAATTATTAGTCCATATACCTAATTTCGAATCTTTATCTCATCCCGAAGTATGTTTCCTTATCAATTCACGTACGAACGTTTTTCTCTGGAGTACCCCCCTTAAAAGAATAGTTTTGAAAAACTACATTCGTCTTTGGTGTTTTCATCAAATTATTAGTCCTAATTTCAAGCCTCTATCAAATTTTAAAGGCGTCGTTTCTCATTTATTCGGTAAATCGAACATTTTAGTGTGCGGCACCCCCTTAAATGGAAAATATTGGAAATCTGAAATTGCACAATTTCTTCCTTTCGAACGATTTACCCATACACCAAATTTGAAGTCTTTATCTTATGGCAAAGTATGCTTTCCTATCATTTCACTTTTCGAGCGTTTGGTGTGGAGACCCCCCCCCCCCCACCTCTACAGAACGTTTTCGAAAAATTCGATTTTTCCAGGAGGTTTTATCCAACGATCGAGCAGTGTACCATATCGCAAGTCTCTATCTATTCGGAAAATGTCTACAAAAAGCGTGACAAACAGACAGACCGACAGACAGACGGACATTTGGCAATAAGTATATATAGATGGAAGTTATCTGATATAGAATTTAATAATGTTGCTAGGTCGAAATTTAATGGGCAAACTTGACATAATATTCTGTACTATTATATTGCCTCTAGTCTTTGAGAAGACTGCATTGCATGAGTATATCAAGTACCAACGATATGGTGTATTAATAAAAAAAATCTGATGTGGGCAGCACATGACTTTCCTTATATAATGCAATGAATTTACTACTTTTACAGAAAAAAAAATAGATTATTTTTATAGTAGTTATTTAAATTCTTTTCAAGATATTGAATTTTCGTCAATGAGTCGTCATTTTCCATGTCGTCATCATCAATGCGTCGTCATTGATTTAGCGTCATTTTTATCCATTTGGCGAGTTTTCGTTAATTTAGCAACATTTAAAGAAGTCGCCAAGTTGGCGACATTCCACCAAATTATTCGTCAAAATCTCGCCAAGCGTTATGAACGAAGAAATAAGTTATTCTTACAGCAGATAAATGACTATTGTCGCTCAAATACAAAAGTATTACTCAAAGTATCTTTTTTCATGAATGGTACGAGCTATATCCACGACAATGATGTTACCACTTTTATCGCATGGTATTACACATGAAAAGTGAACATGTTTCTCAATTGGAAATATTTTTTTTATTTTAGGTGACATTTTGATAATTTTTTTTTAAATTGCACAATATCTCGAGAACGGTTCATGTTAGATTTATTTATTAAATTTATTTCAATCGCTTTCTAATGAAAAATTTCATAAGGAATGTCCATTTGCGTAATTTTATTAGATTTTTTGACGATTTTTTCAAAATTTCACTCGACAATTTAGGGGGGTTCTAAACATTCGATTGCGTATAAAAACAATAGTCGACTCGTCGAAACAAACTCGTCGAAAATAGAGACAAGTTATAGTAAAATTATAAGCAAACAAGTTATTTTATTTGTGATTTTTTAACAGCGAAAGATATAATTTATAGGACACTGCCAAGTGACATTCTCAAGATATATATATATATATATATATATATATATATATATATTCTTAAATCTGAATTGGGAAATATCCTAAAAATATAATGTCTCATTTTAAAAATAGGTGAATTTGTTTAAGATACGTTAAGGTCGACGATTGGTTTGAAGTTATAACTAGCTATTGCTAAAAAATTAACATGTTTTACTTCCCCAAGAGACTGAAAAAATTCTAGAAATAATCAAGCAATATCCTTTAAATGAATCTAGTTAATATTAATTAATGACAGCAAAATACTACATTTTCCCCCAACATTGGTCAAAATAAAATTTTGTTCTGTGTTACGGTTTCCCCATGTCTAAATTGATCTGTGGAGAAAACCATGTGGTGGGCACAGACTATATTGTGAGAAGCCTATACAAGATTATGTACCGCTAAAAAACAATATCAATCTCAGGATTTATTAATTATTTCTCAAGATTTTTTTAAACTGTTTGCACATTCCTGTTGTTAAAGGCGAGCCCTATCTGTAGATAATTAATTGAACTGACACAAATGGAGGACAAGACTGGAATGATGCATGCGCCTTCCAGACGTAAAGATAATAATGATATACCCCTTTCACGCCTGTTATGTGTTCGTTAATATCAAACAGCCGATGCTTGCAATGGAAGAAAAGATATCTCCTATGTGCCACAACTTTGTGAACCTCTTAGGAGATCAACCAATCCATTCCTACCACGTTGTTGGCTTCCAGTTTGTTAAAGATTGAGCTCACGCTGCACAAGGCAAGAACATCAAATTTCATACTCACAAAACCTACCTGTTGAAGGTATTTTCAAAATTAGGGTCACGCTTCCTTTGCAGATAACATATTCGTTGGATAACATATTGCATATTGCAGATAATATATTTGAAGATAACATATTCAAATATATAACTGCAGCAAAAGAATCTTTCTTTATGCCATAGCTTCAGGAACCTCTATGGAGATAGACAAATTCAGTAATCTTAAATAAATATTGGTTAATTTTTCTCGTGTCATAAGTAGTTATCTTATACTTGACAACTCATGCATTCTTCCGGCTTTCAAAGGTCCTCCATTGCTGATAAAAAAAACCCTCTACTTTCAGAAATTACAAAAAAATGTGTGCTCAAATTTGAATCCGCTTAATATGAAAATCTTGCTAAAGAAAAATAACGACAGAACAGAGGTCCCTTCTTGTTTCCATATGATACACTGCAGGGCCTCTTCGGACTCTTGCTTTCTGACTGTATTTAACCGGTTAAAACTGACCTTCCTCCGTCGCTCTTGATTAAAACAGAACCAGAAAGTCAACTAATTTCCTTTTGTCATTGTTAAAAATCTGATGTGGACAACACATGACTTTCTTTATATAATGCAATTAATTTACTATTTTTACAATAAAAAAATCTGATGTGGGCTGCACATGAATTTCCTTATATAATTCAATGAATTAACTACTTTCACAGTAAAATAAAATAGATTATTTTTATAGTAGTTATTTATATTCTTTCCAAAATATTAAATTTTCGTCAATGAGTCGTCATTTTCCATGTCGTCATCATCAATGAGTCGTCATTGATTTAGCGAAATTTTCATTCATTTGGGGAGTTTTTTGTTAATTTAGCAACATTTAAAAAAGTCGCCTTTACAGTACTTTTACAGTACTTTTACAGTAAAAAAATAGGTTTTTCTTATAGTAGATACGAATATTCTTTCCAAGACATTGAATTTTTGACAATTAGTCGTCATTTTCATTGATTTAGCGTCATTTTTATCCATTTGGCGATATTTTCGTTAATTTGGCAACATTTCTAAAAGTCGCCAAGTTGGCGACATTCCGCCAAATTCGTCGCCAAAATCTCGCCAAGCGTTATGGACGAAGAAATAAGTTATTCTTACAGCAGATAAATGACTATTGGCGCTCAAATACAAAAGTATTACTCAAAGTATTTTTTTCATGACTGGAACGAACTAGATCCACCAAATGATGTCACCAAATTTATCGTATGGTATTATATATGAAAAGAGAACATGTTTCTCAATAGGAAATGTTTTTTTTTAATTTTATGACTTTTTGATAATTTTTTTGAAAAATATGCAATATCTCGAGAACGGATCATGTTAGCGCTCTAAAATTTATATCAATCGTTTTGTAATGAAAAATTACATAAGAAATGTCTATTTGCGTAACTTTAATAGCGATTTTGATTTGTTGAAGATTTTTTCAAAATTTCACTTGAAAATATAGGGGGGGGGGTCTGGACATTCGATTGCATATACAAACAATAGACTTCCAGTGTTTATAGATTGTGAATTTTGTACCAAATTTCGTTCGAATCGGCCCATTCGTTCGTCAGTTATCGTCTCCACAGACTCACTGACACACACACGCGAGCACACACACAGACACCGCTTCAAAAATGTTTAATTTGTGATCAGGTATGCTTGAAACGTGCTCTCTCGTCGAAAACTCGAATTCGATTTTTCGACCCCATCACAATACTTTCCTTATACATTATGTATATAAGGAAAGTAAAAATTATAATATAATTAGCGTTTCCTTGAATTTCAATTCATTTTTTAATCATTAATCACCATTTTTGGCTGAACATGATTGATATCATTGCTTTATAAATAACCCAAAGAATATGAAGGCATTTTTGGATATTGCAAAACATTCATATTTACAAAAGCGATCGAGCATACATTATTACTGAACGGTGACAATAAGCATAACTTATAGTTTCCCATGATTAGTTACATCACTTCTTACTAATTAATGTGAATATACTGACTATATACCTCTTACTATGTACCTACTTACTGTACAGGGCCATTCAAAAAAGAATGGTCCAAACTTTACAAGGTGGTAGTACACACCAAATCCATAATTTTTCGTCAGAGTTTACCAGGTCGGAAATGGAACCTAAAGGCGTTACATCGCATTCACTCGTAGGGAAGCGGCCTCTCCGCAGACTTAAAAGCGCCATTCTGGTTGTTATTTGCTGGTTAAAGAAGAAACCACGTATGTAAATTTCATTTGGGGAAGAAGAACATTGATGCAAATTTTCGTAACACCGAATGTACGACCTTATCAGTTTGCAGCATTCGCAGTTATTCGCAGCTCCAACATTTGAGACGATGGAGGAATTTACAAATAAGAATAAAGCCGATATGCATTTCATCTATAGATTCTGAGGATATCTCGAGCCTAGTCTATGACACTCCCCTTGAATCTGAAGGGGATCTCGACTTCATAATTTCGGCCGCTTTTGCCGAAATTCTGGCGACGCCTGGTCTGTTCGAAAGAGTTTACCAATCCCTCCATTGCCTCTGTAAAACGTGCATTCGGGTTGTCGATCGCTCTTTTGAGCCATTACTGTAATTATTGTTTATTAAATGTCATTTTATAACTTCAAAGTATTTCTTGTGTTTTTGCCTCACCTCGTTGATTTCACCATTGAGCGTACACTGACGCCTTTACGTTTCATTTCCGATCCCGTAAACTATGTCAAAAATGCTCTGATGTGTATTACCACCTTGTAAAGTTTGACCCATCTTTTTTTAATCACCCTGTATACTTTTTTACTAATATACGTACTATTATGATTCCTAGTAATCTTCTTCCAATAAAAATATCATAGCCAATGAATTTTATGAATACACATATTTACATTGTTTGAACTGAAAACATTAGAAACACTAAAGTACTGAAAACACTAACTGTTGCCAACTATTATTCAGAGTGTGTAACTTTTGGCGCATTTTAGTGAACTTTTCTTTTAGGTAACTTTTGACTGGTTATGCGGATGTTATTGGTTAATACTGAAACATGTCCCTGATGATCCCCACCAAAAATAACTTTTAAAGTGATATGACAAATGAGGATACGTCTTGTAAAAAAACTGATCCACTGTTACAGTGCTTGTCTCGTCTACAGGAAAATATAAAGGTATATAATTGGATTAAACTCATGTGAAATATACCTGCGTAATGCATTGGTTAAACAAGATGAAACAAAAATCTTAACGTAAAAGTCATTTACAATAAAAATGGCGTCAGTATTACTTTAGAACGTAAATCCATTACAACTCCCAATTCCTGAAGTCGAAATTCGAACCCTCGATCGGTCAACAGTTATGAACACAGCCTTTGATTTAATGTTGTTGAAAGAAACAGTGTTAGCCACTAGACACCTAAGACACTCTTTTTGGACCGAAGAAATTTGGTTGTACTTCTTTGGACCCCCAAAAATGTCTTGGACATTTAGTGTCTAACACTCTTTCGTCCAATAAGAATCATTATCATTCCAACTTTACCAAGAATAGGCAAAATGCTCTAAACTAGCTGAAATGCAATCCTGGTTTGATAAATGCAGATATTGATAAAACACATTATTTTGATAAGTGTGCATTTGTTGAAAAGGTGGAAAGTTCATTAAATAAGGCATCAAACTAGATGTTTTATTAATAGTTTCTGAAACGGAAACTATATTTGGAACGTGTTCTGCATAGTGAATATAAAGAAATTATGTTATGTATAAAATCAACAACATGTACATCAAATTTAATTGTCAAATTATTTTTCCTTTTTTATTAAATCTTACTCGTACCAATATCCCACTAGTCAATTTTTAGCACTATATTTTCGTAAAAAAAAAACGCAACAAAAATCAAATTAAAATTCAGATTTTATAATAGTTTATGGAATTTAAATCTATCACCGTTTGAAACCAATGGCACCTTATATTTATGAAGATAGCTAAGAAAATATGCGCTGTAGAATCTGAGAAACAAATAATAAGTGGATTATGTTTTAAATATAGAGATCATGAACAACATTCAGTATTCAACAAACATAAATTGATCAATTAAAATATTTATTTCGCTTTGATGTAAAATTAAACAGAAATGATAACATGAGCAGCATGATGTATATAAATCAAAAGTGTATTTTTCTATTTTAATCAATAAACATGTAAAATACATTTTCACGTGTGTAACATTTTTACAATGAGCATGATGCACTTGCATTAGTTCTTGTATTTTTAACTTGTATTTTTAATAACAAATATTGCAGCAAAATCACAAGTTGTTGAATGCTAGTTCTTCCACAACATGAAATATATATAAGGCATTATTCCCGTTTTCATGTCATTTCATAAATAATTGTTTTAATATGTCATGCATGAAAAATGTGGAATAAAATGAAATGTCCCAATTCATTCTTCCTCAAAACCTCTATTCCTGAACTCCATTTTACTAGTAGTTCTTTCGGCTCTGGCTTCTTGCTTTGAAGGCCTTTCTAAAGGCCTACGGGATGTTTCTGGATCAGAATGGATGTCTCTTCTCTCTTGATATGAATCCCGATTCCTGGGCGTCTGGATTCTTGGTATCATCCTATCATCTGAGAATTCTCTACGAAACTCCCCGCTGTCCCTTCGCAATCTCGTCGGTTTTCTTTCGCTGACGTTTAGCTCAATGTCTCTGTCGGGATCCTGCTGTCTGCGACCAAGACGTGTCTGAAAGAAAGAGTGCAAACACTATGAATAAAAATAAAATTACAGAGTTCAATTGAACTCTATTATACTATTTGAATGAATGCTGATCATTATGCTGATACTATGTTGTAATTTTCATAACAGATTAACAGATTAAGCACATATAGGCACCGACCCGAAGGTTTACTGTAATTACAGCCTGTGGTGGAGGAATTTATGACAAAACCAGAAAACAAACTTATCTGCAGAACGCTTACGTGCGGAACTCTTTCAAATGGGAGCAACGATATACAGGGTGTCCAGTGCTATCGATGCCCAATGGCTATTTCTTTAACCGTTAGTCACAGAGATACGCTTCCAATTGCAAAAATGTTTTAAATTTTTAAATCTATTACCTTAGAAACAGTTTAAATCAATAAATGCATTTCTAAAAGAAATATAAAATATAAATTTTTATACGGTCTCCTGGTCCTACCAATTATATTTAGGAAAATCATGCTCATACAATTTCATGCAAAATAAAAAAAAATCTTCCATTTACGACCAAACTTCACTGAGTTATGAAGCATTGAACTTTATGACTTTATTCGCTTTTCCACGTATAAAAATATCCCGTTTCAGGCAACCAACCAATCAGGGACCGTATTGACCATTTCTCAGCACAAAAAGTGGTCAACTTTAAACAGCTATAAGTCGGTCAGTTTGGGTCGTAAAAGAATGATTTGTTTTATTTTGCATAAAATTGTATGAGGATGATTTTCCCAAATATAATTGGTGTGGCAGGGGGACTGTATAAGAATTTATATTTCGTATTTATTTCAAAAATGCAGTTATTGATTTAAACTGTTTCTAAGATAATAGATTTTAAAATTTAAAACATTTTTGCAATTGGAAGTATATCTCTGTTACTAACGGTTGAGGAAATAGCCATTAGACACCGATAGCACTGGACACCCTGTATATAAAAATATTTTTAAAATTGGATATTATATATATATATATATATATATATATATATATATATATTTGTATCCTATTTTCATTTTTTGTTGCCTGTAGTCTGAGTTTAAGCATTTATAGTAATGTACTATTGCTTAATCTGAAACAGGCATTTGTTTGGGTTAATTAGAATTAAATGCTCAGACCTGAAGATGGATTTAATTCTGATTAATCATCGAATTTGGGACGGTGCTGTTTTTTTCTCTTATCGGCATTATGGCCGTGAATTAGCTTCTATGGTGATGTTAATATTACTTGAATTGTATCTTTTTTTTTTTTTTTTTTTTTTTCTTTTTTTTTTTTACATAATTCTTATTATTACATATTTCAAATATATATATATATATATATATATATGCACATATATACATACAAAACTGCCTATGGAAACATATATACAAACTATATATACAACATATATATACAATTCTCCCAAATTGCCATGGCTAACTTTGATAACAGTATTATTTTATTTTGTAATAAAGTTATTTCCACTCAAAGGATGGTACTCTGGAACTGCATAAGATTGATGCTCTCCCTTCTTGCGCTGTGCTTTTGGAGGATGTTTAAGGCACAGATGATGTCGCCGTGGCGGCTGAAGGGCCAGCTTATTGGTGTTTGGCTGCGGTCCGATGTGGCATCGGCCATTGACTGCTGGGTCAAATACTGCACTTTGATAACAGTATTATTTTATTTTGTAATAAAGTTATTTCCACTCAAAGGATGGTACTCTGGAACTGCATAAGATTGATGCTCTCCCTTCTTGCGCTGTGCTTTTGGAGGATGTTTAAGGCACAGATGATGTCGCCGTGGCGGCTGAAGGGCCAGCTTATTGGTGTTTGGCTGCGGTCCGATGTGGCATCGGCCATTGACTGCTGGGTCAAATACTGCACTTTGATAACAGTATTATTTTATTTTGTAATAAAGTTATTTCCACTCAAAGGATGGTACTCTGGAACTGCATAAGATTGATGCTCTCCCTTCTTGCGCTGTGCTTTTGGAGGATGTTTAAGGCACAGATGATGTCGCCGTGGCGGCTGAAGGGCCAGCTTATTGGTGTTTGGCTGCGGTCCGATGTGGCATCGGCCATTGACTGCTGGGTCAAATACTGCACTTTGATAACAGTATTATTTTATTTTGTAATAAAGTTATTTCCACTCAAAGGATGGTACTCTGGAACTGCATAAGATTGATGCTCTCCCTTCTTGCGCTGTGCTTTTGGAGGATGTTTAAGGCACAGATGATGTCGCCGTGGCGGCTGAAGGGCCAGCTTATTGGTGTTTGGCTGCGGTCCGATGTGGCATCGGCCATTGACTGCTGGGTCAAATACTGCACTTTGATAACAGTATTATTTTATTTTGTAATAAAGTTATTTCCACTCAAAGGATGGTACTCTGGAACTGCATAAGATTGATGCTCTCCCTTCTTGCGCTGTGCTTTTGGAGGATGTTTAAGGCACAGATGATGTCGCCGTGGCGGCTGAAGGGCCAGCTTATTGGTGTTTGGCTGCGGTCCGATGTGGCATCGGCCATTGACTGCTGGGTCAAATACTGCACTTTGATAACAGTATTATTTTATTTTGTAATAAAGTTATTTCCACTCAAAGGATGGTACTCTGGAACTGCATAAAATTGATGCTCTCCCTTCTTGCGCTGTGCTTTTGGAGGATGTTTAAGGCACAGATGATGTCGCCGTGGCGGCTGAAGGGCCAGCTTATTGGTGTTTGGCTGCGGTCCGATGTGGCATCGGCCATTGACTGCTGGGTCAAATACTGCACTGGTGTCCTAGGTTGCTACTGCAACGACGAATCTTTCATTCATCTTATGCATTCGGGTGGGGCGAGAATCCTCGCTGATACCACTGAAGTGATTGCTTTAGCACTTTATTACTGCTTTAGCACACGACAGCCTTTCTACAGGATTCCAAAATCATCATTAAGCACCCCAATAACTTCGAACGGAAAGGTCAGTGATTGTACACTTTGGATTTATGAATAGTGAAGTGGCCAAGTCCGATGAAATAAAAGGGATTGCAGCACTCCTAACGGAGAACTTAAAAAATAGTGATAACGAACTCGTCCATAAAGTGAGATAGATGAGAACGTCAATTGCAAAATTCTAGAGAATTATCCAATGAGTAGAGATCGACAGTAAAGCGGATACAGAAGGCATTTAATTGGCACAGCGGTTTTATTGGTGAATCGCTTAAATCAATTCAGAAATGAAACAATAAATCTAGCATAGAGGCTGCTTAAAGTGCTCTCCTTCAGGAAGAATGCATATTTGATTTCCAGAATATAAAATGGCCACGCAATTTGGCAAGCATTACAGGTATCACCCTGTTAGAGACTCTGAAGATACAACATTTTGACTGATATTGATTCCCTTCCGTATATGCGTTTAAGTCGTTTCTGGTGTAGAATTCTACTCATCAAGCAATGCTCTAAAACTGATTATTGTCCTTTGTCCTTTTTTCATCTGTCCTTTTTTCATCCGTTATTGTCCTTTATCATCTGTCCTTTATTCTCCTTTTTGCCTCTGTCTCACCTTGTTACCGATTTCATTATACTAACTTTTTAATTCACCGCTAGGGGCACTACAAACCATTTTATTCGATCATAAATGGTCACTTTACTGTAGATAGACCTAAAGTGTTCAATTATGGCTCGTTTTTATAAAGTTTTTGTGATGCTAAAGAGCTTTTCTAGAAACAGTAAACTTTTTGCAAAGATAACGTGATAACAGGGAAGTATTAGTTAACTGCCAATCTTCTATAAGTAATAGTATATGTTTTAAAACTTATCAGTACTTAGAACTACAGTTTTGATGTTTAAAAAGATGGCCCAAGTTCAAATCAATCGCTTTAAAAAAATCTGGTATGGTCAGTCATGGCTTTCCTTGCATAATGCTTACTATATATAAGTTACTTCTTTCCTAGCCTATATTATTTCTTTCACTGTAAAATAATAATGTATAAGATTGACGAGACAATTATTTTAACGTTGAATTGTATGCTTGACGCTTTTATGAAAAGAAACATGTAGAACTTTTAAAAGTACCCAATAAAATTATATTTCGCGCAACTCTAACATTGACATTTTGATAGCAATCGTAATAAGAAATATAGTTCATATATTAAAATATTTCAATAATTAATTCATCAATTTGCCATCATTTTCAATTGTTTAGCATCATTTTTTCATTTTTGACTATATTTTTGAAAATTTGGGGCCGTTATGAAAATGTCGCCTAATTGGCGATATTTCTCCAAATTAGTCGCAAAGGTTACTAAAGTTATCGTCAAATGTTACAGACAGGCAAGAGAAGGGATTTTCTTATTGGCGAATTGTAGGGCGTTAAAATAAAAAAACTATTACATAAAGTATATTCTCTTGAGAATGGAATGAACACAGGAAGGATGTTAACTAATTTGTCGCATAATATGGCATATGAAGCATATTTCACAATAGCTAATATTTTTTAATGTTTATGTATTTTTTTTATAAATTTATATGAAGAATGTGCAATATTACGAGAACGATACATGCCAGCGTTCTAAAATTCGTGTCCTTCGGTTTTTAATGAAATAGTGCAGGAGAAATGACACTCACAGATATCACTTGAAAATATTCGATTCGAGTTCAGGAGTGCCTGAAACGTGCTCTTTCGTCAAAAACTTGAAATGGAATTTTTGACCTCATCACAATCATATCCCTATAAATTATACTATGTAAGGTTGTAATTAAAATTTCTAGTTATGCTTTTTCATATGTCAATTTAAAAAGTCTGATGTTGGCAGAACGTGACGTTTACTACATACTGCAATGTAGTAAAGATGATATCCACAACACAATATTTTCAGCATTGAATAAATGTCATATAAATTGAAATTGGAATCTTTTAGCAATTTATTTCTGCAAATAAAATGGAATTCTTTGACATCAAAATACTTTTACAAAACATTACTTCTCTCCTGCCTGGAATATGTAAGATCCACAACAACGTTGTTAAGAAATTTGTGGCAAAATATTACGTATTTAATACTACCAATTACTTTTTTTTTATTTTATGTAATTTTTATGAAAAATGTATTTGAAAAACGTGCAATATCTCGAGAATGGTTCAAGCTACCGTTTTAAAGTTTCTGTCATTCGTTTACCAATACAAAATTAGGTTTAAAATTATTATTTATTTAACAACATTAAAGGTTCTGATTTTTTTAACCCACTCCCTTTGGGGATATATTTTAAAACCTTACTAAAAATTGTTAAAAGTAAATAGGATTTTATTGTTTACGAATAAAATAACCATAACAACTTACATATATTTCATTTAATTATTTAGGAATATATAGCACAACCGCTTGGGGAAGATACATTTATAATGTGTCTCGAACAACTCGTGATAACTCCTATTCAATGGTGTCAATTATTTGCAATTATTTTAATTGCATCTATTTCTGACTATGGCATTAATTCATTCGGTACTAGTGAATATACATCAAGTGACTTTTGAAATTGCAACACATAAAACTGCTTGTTTGAACTGTATGAAAATATGCATAGAATAACATCAGAGAAACGTATGCAAATGGTTAAAGTTTATTGGCAATCCCGCGGAAGCGACTGCTGATATAAGGCAAAATCTGGCGGTTTGTGACTTAAACGCTTCATGAATTTTAATCGATAACTACTTTTTTGATAAATGTGTTTCTATTTCGGTGGATTAAGTTTTACAGATTTCCTGAAACTCAAGTTCGTAAGAAATACAGCCAGCAAAAGGACTTTTAGAGAAGACTGATAATCGGCTTTTACGTGTCTGAGTGGTGAACTCGACGTATATAAACACATGTCGGTCAGGATGATATTATGATCCTACAATGTGGCCGGAATTGACTGAGAGAACGTACCCATAGCCTTAAATTTAGGATTGAAGCCCATAGGACGACTAGTCAATATGATGATCGGAAAATTTGCCGTCAGGTTCTACTTACTCCTACATCCACCCAATCAGTAGTCACACGAACGGTCATCCAACTTATTACCAGTAGAATAATCTACAATTATCTAGAAGCAAGATTGTGTTCTCGTTACCGATTGTGGTACCTTCCACATACCTCATCTCATTTCAAGCACTTGGATTGGTGCAATTCCTGAATGACCAGGTATGCAGAATAACGTCATCTTTAATCACGAATCTTGATTTTAGTTAAATTTTGACGATGACTAAAAATTTGTACAGTGAATTTGTATAGCTCGACAGTCCAGTCAACTGTGTTAAAAATTATGAATTCTGAACATAGGACGTTATGTTCTGAGGGTGGATCAGTTATGGTAGCAATTCCATTATGGTATGTATTAAAGGCAATTTAGCCGCTAGACGTTATGCTTCCCATATCTTACAGCTTGTCAAAAGCCCAGACCATTCGGCTCGTCCAAGGACTTAGAGCAGCATCTTCTTAGAGCAGCATCTTACAGCTTGTAACAAATCAGTTCATAGCTGTTGCAAATAACGCCGTATTTCAAGGCGATGACGTCCGTGAACATACGGCAAACGTGTCACGACAATGTTAACTTGCTACCATTGCTTATTAGATACCCGGATTTATCATCTGAAAAGCCAATTATAATATATAAAATATCTTAGACATCATATGATGTCACCTACAGACTGTGATACAACTATCGCAGACAGCACCTTCAGTTCGAACAAACACGCGGAACAGCACCTCGAGACTACATAAGACATTTTTACAATTAAATGTTGGGACGGATATCAATAAGCATCACTAACAGAAGAAGAAACATTCCGTACAAGTATGGCCCTGTTAACCCTATTTTGCTGTACATGTTTTCTATTACTAAGAAAAATTTAACCTGTCTTGTTTACTACTTAACCAGTCTTGTCCTAAGTTTCAGGCAATTTCTACTTCCCCTTATTGGCTTAAATATTTCAATTTCACTCAGTATATTTAATTATATTAAAATTTTTTTAATTCTGATTATTTAATTGCAATAATTCGAGAACGGCCTATTTTATCGTTCTATAAATTATGTCGCTTCTCCAACTAAACAAATATCGCTTCTCAATCTTCAAACAAATGTCGCTCTCTAATAAACTCGTAAACAAATGTTTCTTCGAAATGATCTTGTAAACAAATGCTCTTTCTAAATAAGCCATTGCACGTCATTTAATAGTTTTGCAACAACTTAAAGCACAATTATACTTTTATAACGTCGTTGTTAGATTTTAAAAAAATGTTTAAGTAATTTTATGTCTTAACCTTTTTCATTCACCCCAAAAATCAATAGGCCTCTGACGTTCAGCACTTGAAAAATTGTACAGAATCCATGTGATTTCCTCAATTTGTCCAAGAATTATTCTGTTCACATATTTATTGGCACACAAATAGTCAGGTATTATTAAAAATAACTGATTCATATTCATAGATGCGTGTGAATTTATTGAAGTTCGATAGTTGTATTTTTGACCCCATCACAATACATTTATTTTATGTGTTGTAGGAAAAAGATAAATATCAATCCTTACCATTTCCGAGAGAACGCCTCTCTGTCGGTGTACTGCATATTCATCCTCAGTATCTTTGTTTTTCTGGAACCTGAAAACACAGTAATAAATTTATTACTCTTTAAAAGCCACGAAAGATCTACTGGAATAGTTAGGAGGATTGATAATGGCATATCTTTCGCACCTCTAGACAGTTAGTTGTGACAAGTAGGATAGAAATAATTTCACAAGTCACTCTAACCTTATAAATGCAGAGTATTGGGTAATGCAGAGTATTTACACAGAGTATTTAGCAAATTTTAATGCATTTTCGGGAAAAAAAATGATGTGGGCACAGTACATGACTTTTACTTCAGAATCACATTCATTTTCTCTTTAACTCTTTAATGATTCATGACATTAACTTTAATTGCAGAAAACAACACACATAATTATTTGAAATTACGCTGAATTTGCACTTTTAATTCAATGTTCGTTTTCATTCGATAATTCAGCGTATTTTCGAAGGCCCCGTAACAAAATTGAAAAATAAAAATTAAAATATATCGGGATTGGCTAGCCCTAGAGTAATGAGGTTGGTCTTATTATTTTCTTCGTCAAAAATCACGTACAAAACAAGTATTTAATGGATATATTTGAGCACAGGTAGTTTTTATTTTAGATTTTGGCAATTTTTGCGTGCCATTTCGTAAAAGAAAAGGTTCTTCTTTTCCGAATCGTACCAAAATCTAATCAGCAGCAGGTTATCCCACAAGTGACTTATCTACCAAATTTTGTGAAATTTGGTCAATTAATATTTTAGGCACAGTGGATATATGAGAGTTTTGCTGGCCACTTCGCAGGAAAAGGCAGGTTATTTTATCACGAATCGTACCAACATTTAATCAGCACCAGAGTCACACACAAGTGACTTACTTACCTATAAAATGTTGTGAAATTTCATCAATTAGTTTTCTAGATAGAATGGATACATTCGATTTTTGCGGACCATTTTGCAAAAAAAAAAGCAGGTTCTGTTATCCTGAATTGTACCAAAATCTAATCAGCACCAGGGTAACCCACAAGTGACTTTATGAAATTAAGTCAAATAGTTTCTGAGTTAGAGTGGATGTATATGCACACACACACACACATACAAACACACACACAAACACAAGAACACACAGGCGCGCGCATACACACACACAGTTAAGTAACGTTAAAAGTAGTTTCTTCGTGTCTCAGAACCGAAAACGTTTAGTTCCGGCGACAACTCAAGTTGTGATTTTTGGCACGATTCCAATACTTTCTCTTTACATTATCATGTATAGGGAGGTAAAAATTAGTGAAACTTAAAGCTCGCAAATTAGTCAAAGCCGCCAATGTTTAAGTTTGTCGTAACTTTAAACTCATATTACTTTCCTTATATACTAAATGTATAAGGAAAGTATTGTGACGGGGTCGAAAATTCGAATTCGAGTTTTCGACGGGAGAGCACGTTTCAAGTGTCCCTGATCACGAATCAAACATTTTTGAAGTGATGTCTGTATGTCTGTGTGTGTGTGTCATTGAGACTGTGGAGCCGATAACTGACGAACGAATGGACCGTTTCGGACGAAATTCGATACAAAAATCACAATCCGTAAACACTGGAAGCCTATTGTTTTTGTATGCAATCGAATGTTCAGAACCCCCCTAAATTTTCGAGTGAAATTTTGAAAAAATCGTCAAAAAATCAAAACCGCTAATAAAGTTACGCAAATAGACATTTCTTATGTAATTTTTCATTAGAAAACGATTGACATAAATTTTAGAACGCTAACATGAACCGTTCTCGAAATATTATACATTTTTCAAAAAAAATATTAAACAGTCTTATAAAATAAAAAAAATATTTCCTATTGAGAAACATGTTCACTTTTCATATGTAATACCATGCGATAAATTTGGTGACATCATTCTCGTGGATCTAACTCGTTCCATTCATGAGAAAAAATACTTTTGAGTAATACTTTTGTATTTGAACGCCAATAGTCATTTATCTGCTGTAAGAATAACTTATTTCTCCTTCCATAACACTTGGCGAGATATTGGCGACGAATTTAACGGAATTGCGCCAACTTGGCGACTTTTTAAAATGTCGACAAATTAACGAAAATCTCGCTAAATGGTTAAAAATGACACTAAATAAATGAAAATGACGACTAGTTGACGGAACTTTAATATCTTAAATAATTAAGTATCTACTATAAGAATAAGCTAATTTTTTGCTGTAAAAGTAGTAAATTCATTGCATTATATAAATAAAGTCATGTGCTGCCCACATCAGATTTTTTTTTTACAAGCAAAACAGTAGAAATGTTTCAAAAATATTTTTAGCAAAGACTACAAATTTAGCAAAATGTCTTTATTTTTTTAAAAACACCATTAATGACGTCCACGAAGTTACAAGAATACCAGAGCGATTTTAGACGTCATTACTTCCTTCAAGAAGTGACAATGTACATCAATGGCAATGAACATTGCCACTGAGGAACATTGCCACTGATGAAGGATGTGATGACGTCTGAAAGTGCTCTGGCATTCTTGTAATCTTATGTACCTCATTAACAGTGTTTTTATAAAATAAAAACATTCTACTATATTTGTTGTCTTTGCTAAAACTTTTTTTGAAATATTTGTAGATGTGTTTTCCATACTTATTGATTAGTAGGAATGTATATGAAAAATGCCATTTAATGTAAATAATTATGCTTACTTGCAATAAATGATGATTCCAGCTATGATAATAATAATAAGCAAACTTCCCAGGACTCCACCAACAATCGCAGCTTTCTTGTTGTCTTTCTCTATTATAATTTTTTCTGCAAAGATTTGAGAAGTACATTATTTTAACAATTTAAAGACGGAACATTCATTATGATATAAAGTTTAAAGGAACGATATCATTAGTGCTACCACTGAATTGGACAGCAGTCCAAATGTCTAAGACAAAAGTGGCTATTTTCCATGAACCTCTTATAAACTTCTCTGTTTATTTAACACTTTCCAACGTAGTTGAAAGTGTTTAAGGCTTAGTTCATTCTCTCTGTGTGTCTGTCTATCTGTTCGCTCGATAACTGCCGTATAAATGACTTCATCAAAATAAAATGTTGGTATGTTGTTGAAACGGTCTGTGGGACATATGGGAATGTAAATGAATAATATCACGCAATTAGTTTTGGATTGAATCCGGGTTGGAAAAGTGAAATGCATTGAATCCTATGGAACCAAATTTTTCAAGCATTTTTTAAGTGAAATTAAATTTCCCAAATTCCTTCGAAAATTTTAGGAAATATTCAAATTATCAAATAAAATATATAAATCCATTTCAGCAAAATATGCTCAGTAGGTTTTTTAAATAAAAATTCAAATAATAATCACACCCATATTATATGAAGGGATCACGTGATCCCTTTCAAAATGAAATATGCCAACCTTTTACTCCCAGGGAAAAATCGTGATTTTTAAAGTTATTTTGCATTTATATTTAGTATTGCATCAGACTTAAAACAGCTTTATTTTAACTTATTTTCTGTGCATCTATGTTCTGTGCCAACGCAATTGAAATATTTTCAAGTTTAAATGATCATCAATCTTCGATTATTATACAACGAAGCCTAACTTTAATGGATGCAGAATGTAAACAAGTGATTATAAGATAAGTTGTATAAGAATTTCTGAATTTTTTTACGCAAAATTATTTTGCTCTAGAGTCTGAAATAAAAGTGATATGAATGAAATATTCATTGCTTTTACATAGACAACCAGATAATTTATATTTCGATGACGTCATTTGAATAAAGTTCATTTATTTCGATAAAGTTTCAAGTTTTCAAATATAATAAATTATTACAGAACTGTGATAATTTAAAATGTATCAGCGCTGAAATCATCGCATTAGAAATGCTTAAATAAAATTGCATTTCAGTTGGAAAGTTTTTCATAATCAATGCTTTATACATGATTGATCCGTCTTTTTTTCATTCGTTCTTCATTTCATCGTTTGTGCGTTTGTTCTCGGCTCACAGGATACGTGAAATGCAGAAATTCGCCAGACAGTTTCATCCCACGAACTTATTCATCTATCAATTTTTTTCGTCATTGCGTTACGTCATTTACGTACGTCATGACTATGTTTTTGCCATTTTTCATTTAATTTTTAGCGAATTACGGTTCACTGTCTTTAGGTGAAATGTACTCCAGGTTTTATCG
The DNA here is from genome assembly GCA_951213105.1 of Amaurobius ferox. NCBI lineage: Eukaryota > Metazoa > Arthropoda > Arachnida > Araneae > Amaurobiidae > Amaurobius > Amaurobius ferox. The sequence continues at coordinate 124,752,455 of OX578151.1, forward strand.
CGAAGGTCCACGGATAACATTACGTAGGTTTAAACATACATTACGTAAAAAAATGAAAACTATAAAATAAAAAGTAGATAATGAGAAAATAATAGTTTTCAATGTTCTTGCTTACACAATAGTGGAGCATGGAAATGTAGTAAATGAATTTGAATCACTCTCGATAATAAACCAAATTGAGGAATGCAAAGAAATTCAAATTAAAACAATACTATGTAAATCATATCAATATATATCATCACAATATCCAATATCATATATATATATCATCACAATATCATATCATATATATCATCACAATATCCAATATTTATATTATTAAAAATTGACGAATGGAAATGAAGGTGTAGGCAGAATAAATTCAAAAACATTACAATTGGCAACATAAACATTACTATTAAGAGCATCATCATTGTTATTAACGTCATTTTATCATTTTCTATAACTGGTATCATGCAAAATAGTCAAAAGTTTTTCATCTGCCTACACACTCATTTTTCTGCAACAATTTTGCATAATATTAATTTTGGATAATTTTAAGATTCATATAGTATTGCCTTGAATTAAATTTGCCTACAAACTCAATTTAGTTCATCCTATGTGATTCAAATTTATTTTCTATTTTACTGTTCACCATAATTGTGTAGGGAGGAGACATTGAAAAATTAACTTTATTTTTCTCATAATTTTTCGTTAAATTTAGACATGATGATCACGAATGCGAACTTAAAAATCGTGTATTACCTCAATTGTTTTCAAGATACGGTGAGATGGGAGGGTTGTCAGTGGTAATATATTGTCTGCGCTGCATGTAGAAACCCTCTTGAAGCACTATGAGAGACACGGGATTGACTAGGGATAATTAAAAATACATATTTTACACTCTCTGGATTTCTTCTGAGGTTAACTATGGTGTTGTCAGTGACGAACAGGGAAAGCCATTTCATTAGGATTTACTTCCCTCAAAAAAGGCACTAAGATATATGAAATAAAATGCAGAAATGTCAGTAAACTACTGTTGGATTTTGTCAGGTTTGTTCCAGAAACTCATTACAAGAGAGAGACAGGTTTCCTGTATAAGGATTACAACAGGCTAAGTATGTGCAAATGTGTAAAACTTGCTTTAAAGTATTTCAGAAATTGGAGTTAATCTGTTGTTTTAACGGCCATTTCATATTCAACAAACCAGATAACATAAAGATAACTCAGTGTATTCTCAAATTCCTACAAAATATCAAAATTCGTTGTCTGGTGTTATCATCTCGAGTTAAATTTAGAAAACGAGAGAGCTAGAGACATATTTATATTAACGTGACTTGCCTGCCAAGTACAAACTTCACAACGTCTCTGTGGGCTGTCGTCCTCCATGACGAAATTACAGAATGCGACCTTTATTGCGCGGATTGTTAAGACTTTATAAAGGTTGAAATGACCACAATTATTTTCAAAATTCAATATCGATTTCTGTAATGATTTATAACAACAGGCTAAGTATGTGCAAATGTGTAAAACTTGCTTTACAAGTATTTTAAAAATTGGAGTCAATATGTTGTTCTAAAGGTCATTTCATATTCAACAAACCAGATAACATAAAGATAACTCAGTGTATTCTCAAATTCCTACAAAATATCAAAATTCGTTGTCTGGTGTTATCATCTCGAGTTAAATTTAGAAAACGAGAGAGCTAGAGACATATTTATATTAACGTGACTTGCCTGCCAAGTACAAACTTCACAACGTCTCTGTGGGCTGTCGTCCTCCATGACGAAATTACAGAATGCGACCTTTATTGCGCGGATTGTTAAGACTTTATAAAGGTTGAAATGACCACAATTATTTTCAAAATTCAATATCGATTTCTGTAATGATTTATAACAACAGGCTAAGTATGTGCAAATGTGTAAAACTTGCTTTACAAGTATTTTAAAAATTGGAGTCAATATGTTGTTCTAAAGGTCATTTCATATTCAACAAACCAGATAACATAAAGATAACTCAGTGTATTCTCAAATTCCCACAAAAAATGAAAATTAGTTGTCGGGTGTTATCATCTCGAGTTAAATTTAGAAAGCAAGAGAGCTAGAGACATATTTATATTAACGTGACTTTCCTGCCAAGTACAAAACTTCACAACGTCTCTGTGGGTTTTCGTCCACCATGACGAAATTACAGAATGCGACCTTTATTGAGCAGATTGTTAAGACTTTATAAAGGCTAAAATGACTACAATTATTTTCTAAATTCAATATCGATTTCTGTAATGATTTATAATTTTGTATTTAAGGAGGTGCAGAGTATGAATGAGTGCAACGTCTTTACGGTATTTACCTCCACCCATATTGTAACTGCCAAAAGAGTTCGAATTCACTCACAATGCTGGTTACATTTTTTTAATGATAAAGAAAACACTTTATACACTGGATAAATTAAGTAGAAACTATTTATCTTAACATGTAAATCACATTTAAGAAGAGAATCTGAGGGTTCAATATATATTTATTTACAGAAAAGTACCGAGACAAGGAACACAGTACCAGTTATGTCGTCTTTCTATACATGGCCGTACGAGATGATTGTGTTGCCTTTTTAGCATCCAGATGTACTGTGAAATTAGCGCGGTGATTTTGAGCTCCTCCATGATAAGTACTGTAGAGACCCACTTCACAAGCCCATATGTAAGATCCAAAGCGACTAATCAACATATTCCCAAAACTGGTAAAACTTATGAGGGAGATATTTCGAACAAATTTATGTTTGCTGTATTTTTGTAAAGGATCGTCATGAAATCATTAATTAACAATATGCGCAGTTTCAAGGTCGGAATGTTTTGAAGTGTAAATAAAGTCGCTTTAAACTTAAATAATTTGCCAAATAAAATGTAATCTTTTGTGAGATGAAATGACGACAGTAAAACTTTGGCAATTTATGAAAAATACTTATTTTTTACATATATTTTCATAAGCACGAGGTCACGTTAAAAATGGGAATCCATTTCGTAATTTCAGTTTTGTATTTTTTCTACAGTCCATTTTGCTGCAATCTTAGAAATTAGGAACAGTACTGAACATTTGTAACTTCAGTGGCAAAAAAAGAAACTTGCTATGCACTTAATAATCTACGACTTCAACAGCCCATATTGCTGCAGTCTTAGAAATTAGGAACAGTACTGAACATTTGTAACTTCAGTGGCAAAAAAAGAAACTTGCTATGCACTTAATAATCTACGACTTCAACAGCCCATATTGCTGCAGTCTTAGAAATTAGGAACAGTACTGAACATTTGTAACTTCAGTGGCAAAAAAGAAAACTTGCTATGCATTTAATAATCTACGACTTCTATAGTCCATATTGCTGCAATGTTAGAAATAAGAAAGAGTACTGAACAATTGCAAATTCAGTGGCAAAAACGAAAAATTGCTATGTACTTAATAATCTACTACTTCTACAGCCCATATTGCTGCAGTCTTAGAAATTAGGAACAGTACTGAACTTTTATGACTTCAGTGGCAAAAAAGAAAACTTGCTATGTACTTAATAATCTAAGACTTTAGCATGAAAGTACAATAAAAAACTCTTTAAAATCATTAAAGAAGGGCGAAAATTTAATTTTTAATCCCCCTAGAAACACATAAATATTCTGGAGGCATTCATCAAAGGTATTTTTGCCTTTCATTCAAGGGCCTTTCAATAAGGGTCATTGACGAAAAACGGCCTTGGGCACTCTAAAAGATTTTTGCTGGTCTCCAATTCTTCAATTCTTGACATTAGCCAAATGAGTCCTTGGTATTGGTCAATTTAATTCTTGGTAATGGTCAATTTAATCCTTGGTATTAGTCTCATTTATTCAGATGTGTGTAATGTTCATTTATTCAATCATTTATGCAAAACAATTTCGAATCGGAAAGTTGTTCCATTTAAACTACCAGTCGACGCTCAATTCTTTAACATCTAAATTTTTACGAATTACACCATTAAAGACGCATTTTAAAACAGATAAAAAGCATATCAATTTAAGGCAACGGGAAAACGCATAACTTTAACATGAAACTACACATTTCTTTATAATAACTCCTAATCTAACCCTTAGATTATAAATAAAATTTTACCAAAAACAATATTTTTTTTAATTTGTCAAACTTTTCCAAACACCATTTTTACGCAGATAGATTTCTCTTATGATTTAAAGTGTGTCAATTATTCAAGTTTCGCTTTTGTTTACACTCTTATTCTGACATTTGAAATTGCGCGTCGCTCTAACCAGTAATTTCACCATGATCTTTCTGTAAATCTGCAAACAAAAATCTGTTCGAAATTTATTAATAAAAATCTTTTTATTTTATGGCATAGCTCAATTAGCAGCTATGGATCCAACATATAAGAGTCACAATAATATTTACCATATACACCTCCAGATCATTGCGCTAATTTCACGATAAAAATATTTCACGTTCCATCTTGTAGAAGCTACAAAACACAAGTCACACGCTACTATTCTTTATTGATTGTCGATGGCTAGGTACAATTGTCTCTTGTTTAGATCCTATGGATCCCAATTATATATCAATATATTTGTAAATAGCAAATGTGCGTTTATATTTTGTAAATAACAAAATATTAACGCACATTGAATTCCCAATCAAAAATTTTACCTTGGATCCAACGAGCTTTCAATTAAATAAACAAACATATATCGTATTTTTCACTACTTAATGATCGAAACATATGATGTTCCGCGTTGCTCATTTGAGTCCAGTTTCGGAATCGTGAGAAGTCGATTTTCTTTTAGATTTGGGTAGTTCCTTTATAAAGATTAAAATCCTGTCTGACAGTTCTGTCGCTTTTATGCACCATACCTCCTAAAAACTAAAAACGTAAATTATCATTACAGAAACCGACTTTAAGATGTTGGAACTAATGGCGGTCATAATAGCTTGACAAATTGTAAATATATTGAACAACAATGCTTTTAAATGTATTGCGCAGATTCCTTATAGAGGCAGCAAAATCCAATAGTCCTTTTGTGCATTTATAGCTTGACAAATTGTAAATATATTGAACAACAATGCTTTTAAATGTATTGCGCAGATTCCTTATAGAGGCAGCAAAATCCAATAGTCCTTTTGTGCATTTATGTATACTCCTAAAGTTATTTAGAATTTAAAGAACAAATAGAATATTAATGCAACATACAGTTATTTCGGGTATACGCTGAATCCTCTTTGTCAATGGCAGACAACCAACAAATCCGAAATTAAAAATTATAAAAACGAAACAGGCACAAATATAAAGATACATATGGTTTATATATCTTGGATTAAAAGTCCACCTGAGAGAGCTAATCAGAAAGCAGAATGAACAGCCTAGCCAGTCCACAACATAGAACTAACACACAAGCTTGGAATGCACCAAAACACGAAAGAAATGTCCCAACAGGACGAAAATTAGTCAGTATGCCTATTTTGTCATTTTGATATGCAGTTTCTTGGTTCTCTAGCACTGACAAAGGGAATCCACAGTATCCTTGAAACAACAGTATGCTGCATTGTTCTTCTATTTGGGCTTAAATACATTGATCAAGTTTTCTTCATCATTTGCAACAAAGAGGTTTTTACTTATTTACTTAATTTTATTCCGAAGTAGTTGTTCAAAAAGTTTACGTACCAATCACTGATTGCGTCTCGTTGCAGAGATATCCAGCATAAGATTCGAAACATCTAAAATGCAAAATAAATAGAAAAATAAGCTAAATAATCTATAAAAATCCATTAATAACATACTACGTTAGGAAACAGCATAAAACAACAACATGAGCATAGATTTAGGAATAGAAACGGACAAGAAAAGAGAACAGAAAAACAGAAAGCATTACAACAGAAAAAGCAGAAAGCATCCGTCTGTCAAAAAGAAAATGTGCACAAACTACACAGATAGTGTTGCTAAATCAGAAGTTAGGAGATTGAAAATAAAATATCTTGAAGGAGTCATACGGGGTGAACTAACAATAAGAACAGAAAACAATCGATTAAATTAGTCCGCAAAATTTTCTCCCGATTCGACAGATTCTGTGTAATATTTTTAGTTATATACAGCTTGGTATTGTAAAATTTTATTTGCTTGAATTTTCCCGTAGCTAGAATGAATGATTTATATATTTATGGTATTTATTTGCTATTTCATTTCTCGTATATTCATTTCTCTTAGTTTTCTCATGTGTCGCTTAGGTCTTAATTTTCTGAATTTCGATTTGGCGACATCCTTTAACCTGTACGACGTTTGCAAAATTTTATAAACAATGCCTAATATTACTGTTGTAACCTCTCTGTTTAGGAAAGATAATTTCAGTATGCTTCCAAAACCGATTGATTCCGGCAGTCAATTGTAACTGCTCTAGACCAACCAAATACTTGCTCGTGTCCTAAGGATGAGTCGGACGGTCTGGGTCTTCAACACCATTTGGGTGAGTAGGACAGCTTGGTAAATAAAACAAACGATTGATTACAGTCTGAGTAATTGAGAAAGAAACAATTGATGAAACAATCCTAGTTGTAGTCTTAAATGTGTTTCTCACTCTGGCTGTGAGCATCCTGTTCTACACTTGGTAAGTTTCACAACAAGACTCTTTTGGTAATTATACATTTTTTCTCATCTATATTGGAATTAAAGCTGTTTCTCTAAAAACTCCCATTATTTAAAAATATCCTATGATAAAGACGCATGTCTCTATAACATAAAATTTCATTTAAACTATTTTGGCTCATTACTGTCTACAATATCTAATCTGAAGATCTTGATAAATTCTTGAAAATTTTCATTAATAAAATCATTACGTTTTTCAATTATTAGAAAATGCAAAACTAAGAAAAAAATCTATCTTCTCTTGGTGAAATAGTGATTTGGATAATTCGCGTTTATATTTAAAAAATGGAAATAAATATATTGGCATATAACTCAAAACATTCGAAAATAAAAGAAATATATTTTTTTTCTATTTACAAAAACCAAACCATTATTGGGCTCAGTTTCGATTTATGAGGCATTTCATTAATTCAACGTTTGTAGATCAAAGTTAGTAAAAGGTGAGATTGAATGACAGACAGAAGCGTGGCTGAAACAGCTATTAAATTAAAACGGAATTAATAATTTTTTCTAATATACTTTTTTGCTGCAATTTAGTTTTGCTGAAAATTAGTCGATGCGGACATTCTGTGTCATTTAATTAAATTGTGAACTTGCTCGCAGTGCCGTAAGGTTATATACCGGAACACGTAAATACATTTGGTTCTATCACTATCTAATATTAACTGGAATTGCTATAAAATTGACCGCTAACTGTAAGCACAGGAGCTAGGGGTGGGAGAATCCAGTGGTTAATGCGCAAGGATTGCACTCGGACGACCCGAGTTCGATTCTTGGCTCTGCCCAAACTGTTCTGTATTCATGCAGAGGACGGGCAGGTTAAATATGTGAGTTCGTTAATCCTATCGAGAAGTTGATGGGAGGGGAAGGAGGGTATGACCCTGTGGATGCCGGCCCCACTGGGTTCTGGCCTAAATTCAGTGGCACTTCCCTGCCGTCCAAACAGATACCTTGCACTTTCGGGTAGGTCGGACGGTTTGATTTGAAGAAGAAGTACAGAAGCTAGTCTATATACTATAACCGTACGGTAAGATTATTTTCCAGACTCTGTTTTCTATCTATGAGACAATGATGAGCCAGATAAGAAATTGTCTGCCATTGGGTGTAATTGAGTTGATTCAGATGCAGTTTGAGGTGATGGGATCTTAGATCTTAGCGTAATTTTCAGAATCCTTACTAGACAATGCAGTATGTCATTACAGAAAATCCTTATTTATACTAGCAAATAAAAATAATTATTTATACTATAAAATAACCAGAAAAATAGATAAAATCACTTAACACTGAATATTATATCATCTATTGATTTCAGCATGAAATGAAGTTTTAAAGCAAAATAAAAACATGGCTCAGAAGTAAAAACATCACAGTTGCAAGTTACATCAAAATTAAAACTATAATATGTCAAGAAGGACTCTGGCCAATTAAATTGATGCTGCGGGTCACATTTAACCTGATAACACTGGTTGAACATGCCTGATTTTGATACTCCAATAACTGTAAGACACAGCTCCCATATGTCTTACAATACATTATATATTATTCTATAGGCATTGTGTAATGAAATTTCTTTTGTAATACTATATTGCATGCAGAGTGTTTTAAAAAGTTGAACAGATATTTTAAACTGTTGGTTATAGACACATAGATGCAATTACAAATGAGTTTTAAATAAGGTATATATATATATATATATATATATATAATTACCATTGTCTAGAACGTGCCCCTGAAAACGTTTCTGGCAGATATACTATTCTTTAATATATTTTCCTTGTCCTGGCTTCTCCGTGCTGCTCTGCTTTTCCGGCCCTTCCTCGTTGATTTTTGTTATTCAATACACGTTTTTATATTGCCCACGGTTTGATACTGTGATTACTGATTCACACTCCCACACTTCTGTATTTGTTATTTTAATTTAATATATATATATATATATATATATATATATATATATATATATATATTCAGATTTCATACTGTCGTTACGCTATAAAATATTTTAGCAACAATTTTGTAAAATTAAAACTTTTCTAGATTCTTTTAATCTATTTAACCATGAACGTGTAGCGATTTTGGCTATTTGGGTACCATGAACATCTACAGCATAGTTCAAATTATCAATTTACCGCATAAATTATACTCTAATATGAATGTATCGGGAATTATTGTTTTATATAATGGAATAAACAACATTGTGGAAATCTGCGTATTACTCGATTTTTAATCATGAGAATTACTAACATTTTAATCCGGTTCTATTTTTTACATAATGTATCTACACATAAAATTCGATAGAGGTGTGTTTGTTTTTGTGTTATCATGCCTATACCTCACACCCACTCAAAGACACGGCGATCCTCCCAAAAGTGTTCAAAATGGGTTCAGAAAATTTTCAAATACACTTATCCGTAAAAATCTGGAATCAAAAATTTCTTATAAAGCAATGCTTACTCCAAACACTAGTATGAGAGAGTGAAAATTATTTGAAATACTTATATTTGTTACATTAAGATTCTTCCACACTCTGGAATCTGCATATATGTACTATGGAAAATATGAGAATATCGTAATATGGGCTTATGGGAATATAATAATATGGGAATATCGAAAATACGTACTTGCAAGAAAATCCATGGTTTCCGACTTTGAGACAAGTTCCATTGATACATGGATTAGGATCACAAACGGCTGAAAAAAAATTCGACAAACAAACTATAAGAATAAATAAATATTTTCACACCCAAACAAATACTTTTCAGCAACCACACGAATGTGGAACAAAACATAATTCAAAATGTATTTATAAAATACCCATTCTGAGTGCGTAATATATAATATAAAAAAAACACAAATATCACAAGTATGTGCAAATTCCTTTAGTATTCTAAATGACTTTGTTACTCAAAACATTCTATTAGAATATTTAGTTTGATTCCCCTAAAAAGAAGTTTAATAAACTCTGTTCTCGCTATACAAAATTATCTTCACAGGTAGATATGAAGAATAAAACACCCTGGTCCCGTTTGTAAACATATTTACAAGAAATATCAAATAGAATCTATATATGCCAAAATGAAAAGGCTAAAATTAAATTGTAATACCCGTACTACTTATGGTTTCGTAGATTGGAAGATATACCCGTAATACAATATATGAGTTTTAAAGATATTTGCAAACATAAAACTAATGTAACAAATTGAAAATATCAATAATCTCCGTAATCTTTAAATCCGAAGATCATAATTGAAATAATACAGTCAAAAGTGCAATTTCGATAAAATTTATTTTATATAATACATTTCTTTATTATTATAATCGAAAAAGATTTAATAAAAATCTTCTGCTTTTAAACACATTAGATTTAATTACGTTGCTAAATGATATTCTTCGTAGCTGAAAAAACTAAAGTCTGCATAAATTATGTCTGTATGAAATGTTTAATTGGCCGTTTTTAACACTCTCCAATATAGTTGAAAAGTATTTTAATCATTATATCTGTCCGTCGGTCTGTTCGCATGGTAACTGCCGTAAAAATGACTTCATCAAAACGAAATTTTAGTATGTTGTTGAGACGATCTGTGGGATATGTGGGAATGAAAATAAATAATATCAACCAATTCGTTTCAGATTTAACCCGGATTGAATGCATTAAATACATTGAGTCCTATGGGATTTAATTTTAAAACATATTTTAAGCGAAGTTAAAATTCACAAATTGCTTCAAAAGAAAACATTCAAATTATCAAATGAAATGTATAAAAAATTTTCAGCAACATATGTTGCGTAGTTTCTTAAAAATTGAAATAATAATTACACCGATGATATATGAAGAGATCACGTGACTCATTGCAAAATAAATATGGCTACCATTTCTTTCTCTGTTCCTTAAATGTTTAAAGATTATTTAAATCTATATTTAGTGTTGCATCCGTTATGAAACCACTTTATTTTTGCGTTTCACCTGTGTATCTAAATTCTGTGTCAACGCAATTACAATGTTTTTGATTATAAATTATTACTAAGCTTTGATTATTCGTACAATTATGCCTAATTTTCATGCTATACAGAATGTCAACAAATAACGCAATTGTAAAGTGAGTTGTATAAGGATTGCTGAGTTTTATCGGAAGAATTATTTAGCTCCGAAATCTAGATTATAAATGATATGAATGAAATATTAATTTATTTTACATAGAGAAGCATGCGATTTATATTTCGAAGACGTCATTTGATCAAAGTTCATTTTGTGGAATTGGTTTTACGATGAAAATTTAAGTTTTCAAATGTAATAAAGTACTGTGTAGTACGGTAATAATTTTAAAAATATCAAAGCTGAATGCATCACATTTTGGAGATATTTAAATAAAATTGCATTTCACTTGGATCAATGCTTTATGCATGATTGATCTTTCTTGTTCATTAATAGTCCTAGGAACTTGAAACATGGTCCGGCTATATCCGGCTTTGTTATCGAAAAATCTATAACTAGATATACTTTTTTTTAATCCGTGCGAAAGTTTTTATATTGCTTTAACATTGTAGCGTAGGACCAAATTTGACATCATTATAAAAGGGGTTATTTAGAGTTTAATGATCACCAGACTTAATTTCAATCACTGTTGTGAAAAATAGCTGCGATATAATTTTTCTATTATGGATGCCATTAGTTCTCTTCAGGGGTCAAGTTGCTCTCTCCCCCCCCCCTACTAGAGGTTTACATTTTTAAGTATGGCATCAATCAAAATATTTTTCATTCTCTTTCAAGTGAAGAGTAACGCTCTATGGAAATCATTTGATTCAACAATACCTATTTTTCTAAAAAAATTGTAAAACTTAAAAATAATAAGCAAAAAAAAAACACAGTAATTAAAATTTGAGTAAATAAGAAGTCTAGTTGAGCCACACACCAATTAATTTAATAATATTAATTACTTTCATTTATATGCTATCTGATATCCTTTCTCATAATATACCCATATTTTAAAAAATTGATTCTGCATTTTCTGTTTTCTAGTCAGAAATACCTCAAGTGCCTAAATTTTTGACATTAACTGCATGAACTACCTACACCCGAAGCACATGAGACCAGAAATCTTACCTTTACAGCCATCAGTCTTTGGATTAGAGTCTGATGTCTTCTTCATAAACTCGTCCTTACAGTAGCATTCATATCCTCCGTAATTGTTGATGCAGTTAGTCGTGCCTGGACATGCATTTGGCTTTTCACACTCGTCAATATCTACATATAAAAGTAAAAGCAAAACCTATATTATCAGAAATATTTTAACACTTAGTTGAGTAGAGAGCAGACCTTTTTACTTTTAGTTAAAGATGAGCAAATATCACTTTTATCGAATTTGAATATCGAATTCAAATATTAATCAGTTCTCGAAAACCCCCAAATAGTTATTTCAAATTGTTAATACACAATATTTGCATTTATTGAATATTATTATTTATTAGTAAGTAAATTAATAAATGGAAATAAAAGATTAAAATGTGTAATTTAGAAGTAAATTAATTTAGAAATAAAACTTTTCATTTTAAATATTAAATATTTTACAGCAGTTTTACAGCAGTTATTTTACAGCAGTTAATATTTTAGTTGTTTTACAGTAGTTATTTATTTTAGTTATTCTACAGTAGTTTTTAATTTAAGTAATATTAACTACTGTAATTGAAGAGTCGTAAAAGTTTCTCATCTACTACATATTTTATTTTTGAAAACAAGTATTCAAAAACCTTTAGAATGTTGTCTGTGCAACGTGTACTATATAATATTTTGTACACCTAGCTTGACTTCTTTCTCTGTTCGAAAGAAGGTGAATATGTGATAAAGTAATCCCATATTCTTTTATACGCAACCCTGGGAGGAAAAAGGGCAATTGTAATGTACTTGAAATGTATATAATGGTTTTGTATTAAGTATATAGCTATGCCTCTGCACAGACGAAATTGGGATTGTTGGCGCCTTTGGTTTGTATGCGCACCTGACATGGATTGTAAATAGTCAGAGAATTAATTGCAGCAAAATGTCAAAGTTCAGCTACAAATCTCTTCAAATTTATAGCCCTGTCAGGTGTGGCTCGTGTCAGGGTCTGGTCCTTGGACCACTCAGTTTGTAGAAAGCCCTCTGGTTCTTAAGTTTTAGTGGAGCGCATAAAAAATGAGCGTCTCTTCGAAAACCAATGGTGTGAAGCAAAATTAGACGGACTTTCTTTTATTGCGCTTGGGAAACAGCAAATGGGAATTGGGGAGACTTCCTCCCTATTTTGTCGTTCCCCTCGTTTTAAGATTTCTGGAAGTTTTTAGAAAAATGTAAAAAATTCAGATGCTTTTCTGATCTAGAGAATAGCACTCCAAGTGCGTGGCACTTGTGTGTTTTTTTGTGAAGCCCGATCCGGCATGCACTTTGATGCATTTCAGGCACGGTATCCGTGGTCCCTATCTAGAGCGGCCAATGCTTTCTGCTAGGATCCGACGTAGTGTGTCCGGTGATGTATGGCGACTCGTAGCCAAACGAGCCAGAGCCTAATTCAGCGCGAGGACGCAATTCTTCGGACGGTGGCGACCAGTGAAGTAAAAAAAGTCGTCATTTTTTTGGTGTCGCAGTGCATCACAGCTCTGCCTCTAAACGGCGTGGTATGGGACCTTTGCTCCCTTAGCTACATTCAAGCCGTGGCAATTGTGACACTGCATGGACGGAGTGTTTGCGGAGCATCAATCCCTGGCTCCTACGCAGCAGACGAACGTTAACTGGGTGTCATCGAATAGATTCAGTGAGGTCCGTCGCAGATAATTTCTACTGAAACGTAATTGCTCTTGATTTCTGGTAAAGCCTGTACGCAAGTTCTTATGAGCCGCTGAGCGTAAGCCAATGTTAGGAGGTGGAAAATTCCCTGTCTCAGCCTTAACCGGTCTGATCCTGCTGACTAGGATAGTTTACGTCATTGCTCTTGACTTCTGGTAAGCCTGTACGCAAGTTCTTATGAGCCGCTGGGCCTAAGCCAACGTTAGGAGGTGGAGAATTTCCTGTCTCAGCCTTAGACGGTCTGATCCTGCTGACGATGATGATAAGTTACGTATTTGCTCTTGACTTCTGGTAAGCCTGTACGCAAGTTTTTATGAGCCGCTGGGCCTAAACCAATGTTAAGAGGAGGAGAATTGAAGTGGACAGTGTGCCCATCTCCGGAATAATCCTTGTCTGAACTTTCGTCGTCTGTTTAACCTCAACCGAGCTGCTCGGACTGACAGTAATATTTATGAATTGTCCAATACTGAACTAGCCATTCAATAATATTGCCACCCATTTCCGATGTGCAGAGGGATTGCTACCAGCACACATTTGAGTGTCATTTCTTCTGTAATGAAGGTATGGGAATGATATTTGATTTTAAATGTTTTATAAGTAATGTGTAACAGTATTTTGATGTGATCTACAGTGTTTAAGGGTAACTTTAAGTTTCATGGGATATTTGCCCCATGAATTTTGTTTTCTTTAAAAGCAATTAAATGCAAAATTTGGATAATTTAAAAAAAAATACAAATTATTGTAAAATTAACCGTACACCCCGAAGACAAGCTTGGGTAATTGGAAAGTAATTGTATTGTGTATATTTGTCATTAGTGTTCATTGAGATTTCATGTGTTCTTTTAATAAATTGTTAAGTGGCCACAAAAGGAAGTGACTCTTTAAGTAGGGAATGCAATGCACTTAGGTCCAATCGGATCCCACTATACAAAACGCGGTTGAGCTGAGTGAAACTATTGGTGAGTAATATTTAATGTATTTATGTGTTCTATTTTTGTATTTATGTGTAAATTTCACCTCACCACAGTCTGATCCTTTTCTTTTATCAAAAACTCAATCAAAGATTTCAACAAGTCACTCAAAAAAATATTTAAATTATGTGGAAACAAATTTTATTTTAGGTGCTTTTTCCAACTTTTTCCATAAGTTATTGGAATTTGTTACGTAATTTTGTATACTACGAGATAGAACTTAGCGCAACCAATTGTTGATGAAGACGACTATTTTCGATGCTATGCAACAGACATTCTAAAATAAAATAGAGCATATTAGAACATGCAGCTTTATTTTTGAGAGTGTTGGTTTCCCTTTCTTCGAGAGGCCTAAATACTGTTTGGGTTCTAATAATTAAAATGGTTCAAAAAATGGAATATATTTAGTGAATTATCACACTTTTTACTAAACCTCTCTGTTTTCTAGTTGACGCAAAGTATATGTCTCATTATCACAGCGATCTTAATGCTACGTTTTCCATGACGTCATATAATATTAATCTTTAAAGAAAGAATCATAAATTGGTGTGCTTTAGAAATAAGGCGATCATTCCAGGCGAAAGGTTTCAATATGAGGGATGTTTGAGTTTAATTTATTTTTTTTAGATCGTTCTCCTCATCATTTGTGATGCTATTAGCCGATAATTCGTACATATTTTCAAAATAATTGTATCAAATGAACAATCGGATGCAATGCTTACCAGTGTTGCCACTTCCACACATATAAATGTTATAAAAAAGCTGAATGAAATGAAGTGGCAGAACCAACGATCAGTTTCTAACTAAAATAACGTAATGACAATTAATCAATATCAAATATTTATAAATTGCGATCTTCTATATAATATATCTTATTGCGATCTGATATACTTCATGTACTTTAGATCTGTTAGTTTGAAATTACTTTTAACCTCTCAAGGCAAGTTCGAACGAAATGTATATTTCTTCGTTGTTAGTTTAAAATGGATGGTTTTGCATCATCACAGATCATTAAAGTAATTACGTTTCCAATATTTAACAAGAAAAATATTTTTATTCTGTAGTTTAATATGTAATTCGAAAGAGTGTGCAAGGAACCTTGCTGCCAAAACTGGATCTTCGAATTGGCCAGCCAACTCTCTACCGTTGAGCTACTGGGACGAAATTCCAAGCTCTTATTATCGAAGTGAGCTCTGCATTATTCACTCCCTAATGTCAAATTCACATGCAACTGATAATATGACTGACCACCTCCTGATATTTTAATCCCAAGTTAGCCCCAGATGCTACTTTTATCCTCCAGGTTAGCTTCCTACGTGGTCGTCATCCTCTACATTTCAAATTACCGCTCTATATCCCTGAGTCCACTGAATCCGTTCTAGCCGTAATCGGATCACTTTTAGATTTCCGACATCTTATTTACTTATATGATCTTGTTGTGTTCCCTCCATATTTTCTTTAAAATGAAAAAATAAAAAAAGCTATGTTAACAAGTTCTTATTTTCTGGGTTCTTTCATTTTCTTTTGACCCTTTTTATTTGTAATGTTTCTAATTTTTCTTTCCTAAATTTTATTCTAAATTTCTGTTTTTGTTTTTCATGTGCCTAATTTTTTTTTCTTTTCATATATTTCTTTTTATATATTTTTTTAATTTTACTTTTAAATTTTTATTATTTTCTTTAATTTTAATCTATTTTTTATTATATTATTACACCTCACTCTAAATTTTATTTTTCAATGATCTTTTCATCTATATTTGCAATAACCCTTTTCCCATTTTTTGAAAAATGGACGTACTTGTCAAGTTCAAATATAAGGTAAAACTGTCTGTTTAATCACACTATTTTTCATCAATTGTTATCCTTCTAGATCTAAATAAATGTTCGTTTGGCGGGATGGTAGACCTTAGGTGCCTCCTGAGTGCAGGAGGAATCCTTTTCCGCCGTGCAGCTAGCTACTCTAAACCCACTATGTGATCCTGAGCCGCACGATCTGGGGTCTTCAGATCTCCAACATCTTTGTATTGACCTACAGGATTGATTTGTTCGGGCGCTATTGTAAGGAACCTTCCTGCAACAACCAGGACCTTGGATCATCGAACTGGCCAGCCCATGCTCTACCGTTGAGCTACTGGGACAAGATTGTAAGCGCTTATTGCCAAAATGGAGTCTGAACGTTCTGTAATTTGACATTCCATCTCCCTATGACATCCAAAACCTGAACACTGTTTGAATACCACCAGGGTAGCAGCGAAAACTTTATAAATGAACTTCGATTGATGAACTTCGAGTATTTATTAATGAACTTCGATTCCGAGGGTATGTGTCTGTGCCAGACACAGACGTATTCAATAATAGATTTGAAGTGAACAGGTATATTAATCCTTCTCAGCAGAGGTTCTCAAGAGACTCTCTGGAAATGGACAATTTGAAAATGCTCTATCGTATTGTTTCACTAACTAATTATGGAAAAGAGATATGTCAACACGTAAATTGTAATGGCAGAGATGGTGTTATAAAATCCACTTTCTACACACTCCAGATCATCCGTTCCCGGCCACTGAAACTGCTACTGTATGCCTTCGGGTCAGTGGAATGGTCTGGGTTTTCGACACTCCAAATCATAAAGACCACTTTCAAGCAGGTTGTGAAATAAAAAAATTTTAGAGAATCCCTCATATGGATGTAATTATTTTCTACTTTAATAAATAGTCATAGGATTACCGTTGCATTTTTCGATGAAAGTATCCTTGTTTGTGACCGGATTGTAAGACCCGATCGGATAGAATCCTTCGCGACATCGACACTGGAAAGAACCTTTTCCAGAAGTGCAGTTAGTGGAGGTTCCGCACAGTTCCCTCTTGACATCCTCACTGCAGGGTTCAGTCACATGAAACAAATCTAAGAGGAGAAATTGAGAATATCTGTCAGATAAAATAAATGATAAAGAAATAATTTATAAGTAACATCTGTCAGAAAGCAAGTTAAAGAGAGAAATTTTAAGTATCATCTGTCAGGAAAAAAAATTGTAAAAATTAGACGACTATATGTATTAATCTTTGTCATACTTTAAAACTATAAATCAATAGAGTTTTGATCTGAATAACATCTATAGTTGGAGTATCTCTAGTTGAAATCGACGCGTTACGAAAAATAGAAACATTTTGGACAATTATATCTCCAAACCTAATAGATGTTGTTGTTCGCGTGTCCTAATTAAGGAAAGAAATTTGCGCTGCTTCTGTTAGGTCTAAGACCCGGGGCACCCCTAAGGTAGAAGTCCGACTTCTGCCCAAAAAGACATCACAACATCCATTCCCGCAGGCGGGACTCGAACCCGCAATCTGGCAGCCGAGCCATCACGAGGAAACGCCTGCCTCTTTGACCGCTCGGCCACCACATCGGCAAACCTAATAGATAAAAATGTAATATGATTTTTTCATTTTTTACTTCTTTTGTCGAATATGTGGTACCATTTACGAATATAAATTCATGCTTGTAAACATTGCAACGCCATGAAGGTATCACGCGATTGATCTAAATTGTATAGCAAATGCAAATTAGGGTGTGCTATACAAATAATTAGAATTTGAGTCATCGCGCATGCATGGGCTGACCAACGCCTTCTCAACTGCTATTTTAGCCCTATAATTAGACAGCTGTAGCGGGACGTTGAAAGTAGTCTATGGTTGTCTGCCAGCAGTAAACGTTGCATGAGAAGTCACTTTGACTCTAAGATGCCAGACTGCGCCATATGAACAAGCTACGAAGTTAGAACTGAGACGAATGATCGGTCTTCGTTAAGGGGGGTTTTCTTATCGTGTTATAGTGCAATATAAGCTCGTATGAAGCGCAATGCCACGGCAGTCAAATGAGTATGGAAGCAGTGGACTGAAAATAATCGGATGAGTCGCAAAACTGGCAGTGGATGATTAACTGTTACATCAGCACGAAATGATAGACACCTCATCCGCATGGCAGTGATGGACCATACAACTTCATCTCGACAGTTAGCTGAACTTTAGAGCACTGCTATAGGTGTGCCATTGTCTGCTCTAACATGTCGTCAGCGTCTGCTGCACCGTGAACTACGTGCAAGAAGTGCTTTGTACAGGATTCCCCAGACGCAAAACCATAAACGCCTAATGCTACAATGAGCTCATCAACATAGACACTGGCGTGGCGATTGGTAACAAATCGTGTTTTCCGACGAATCCCGCTTTAATATGGAGTACAGTGATGACCGCATCCACGTTAGACACTATAGCGGTGAACGCCATCTTCCGGAGTGCGTTATCCAACGTCATACTGGACGAACGCCAAGCGTGATGGTCTGGAGCGCCATTGGGTATCTTGGAGAATCTCAGACGATCTCAGGAAGAAAAAATTGTGGGTTTTCTTAACAGGAATCGGTACATAAGAGAAGTTCTAAAACCGGAAGTTGTACCCTTCCACCAACGCATTCCTGGACTGTATTTCAACAGGACAATGTCCATCCACATATTGCTAGGAAAGTTCAAAACTTATTTTCAGCACAACAGATACAGCTTCTTCCTCGGCCTGCCTATACACCGGATATGTATCTTATTGAACATGTTTGGGCCTTCATCAGTCGGCGTCTCGCTCGTGATGCTCATATCATAGATAATACAGCTTAACTTTGAGTTCAGACAAAAGTAATCTGGAATGCTCTTCCTCAGGTACAAATTCAAAATCTGTTTGATTCGATACCACGTCGTATAGTCGTATAGAAGCACTTATTTCAGCGCGTGGTGGCTTCACCAAATACTGATTTTCACATGTTAATTCTTTATGTGTATTAATACAGATCGTTTGGGGAATAAATTCCATTCAATTCCGATGATTCCTTTATGGTGTTGCAACTTTTACAAACAGGAGCATGAAAAAAATCAATATATTAATATTTTAGAACTTTCCTTTTCGAGCGAGTAGCTACTGCGCATTCCTTTCTTTCACTCGAAACATTTACTAAGTTATGAAATGATAGATATAAACTATAAACAACAGAAATGTTCAGAGTAGAAAATTAAATTTCTGAATTAATTATTATTATTATTATTATCATTATTGTTATTATTATTATTATTATTATTATTATTATTATTATTTTGCAGAAGTCTTAGTTTTCGAGTAATTGTCTCGTCAAGTTAAAAAACAATTGTTTTCATAACTTAAGCCATCTAGTTCACCCTAAGGGTGAAGCAAAATTCCAAGGAGCAGTCGGAAAAACGCAGAAATTTAATACAGAAAAATACATACATAAGACATATAACATAGATAGATGATATATATATAGAAATACAGTACTTTAATAAGTTCAGTCCAACAGTATTATAAATACAATAAGTAATAATAAGTTCATTCAAGAAGAATAACACATTAATAAGTTCAGTCAAAAAACAATAATAATTCAGCAAATAATAATACCGGATTATGCAAGAAACGATGAAGAAACTAAAAAAAAAGTCTAAACCAAGAAGAGGAAGAAAGATAAAGGTGAACAAAAACATAAAATAAAACACATGTTAATTAAAACAAAAACACAAAGCCAGAATGGAACAGAGTAGCTAGTGTAACATTATTATCACTGATCAGAACAACATTGAGAGCTAAGCAGCGCATAAAGAAAATTACAAATACTATCTAAGTTACCTTTTACAATATGCTTGCAGTTTTATTCCTATCAGTAGAATTTTTATTTTTGCAGATCTTAGAAACCCATAGTGATTCATTTATAATAATAAGCTTCGTTAGATGAACATTTTTTTAATAAGAACAAGAAAAAATAAAATGATCAACATCTTCATATCGGTTGGAGATGCAATTAGAAGTAGATTTGATTTTAAAATAGTGTAGGTAATCAAGACATGGGCCTCGACCAGTAAGAAAATAGATTCAATATTTATTAAAAACGAGTTACTTGGGGTCTACAATTGGTAAAACTGATTTAAATTTTGATACACTTTTCATGAGTGCGAGAAGTATATCCATTTAAAAAAGTTTGCCAGGGGTCAATTAAAGAATTTAGAATACCCCCTCCCCCGGTGTTGGAAAAAATGAGGAAGGGACATTAAAAGTACTTTCAAATTTTCCAGAAGCGCCTCGTTTAGCCTAGAAGGGTTAATATTAGCAAACTTTTGATATTGACTACTATATGGAGTCTAACGAACTTTAGATTTACCTCCCTACTCCAGAGTTAAAAAAAATGGGGAGGGAGATTAAAAGTGCTTTCATATTTGTCAGAAGCACCTCCTTTGGCCTAGATGTCTAAATCTTAGCAAACTTATAGTACTGATAACAGCACAGAATCCAACGGAGTTGGACTTTAGATTTACCCCCCCCCCGATATTGGTAAAAATGGAAGAGGGAGATTAAAAGGACTTTCTTTAAAAATATGTTTTTGATACGCCCTAAATAACTTCCTTTGATACGCCCTAAATAAGCGCACTTAATAATAAGAAGGAATTGTTCATTCAGCAAACGAACAGTTTGGGCTTATAACGCCTTCGAAAAAATTGTCGTTCATCCCCCCCCCCCTCACACACACACATGCTAACTCCCTGCATCCCATCCTCCTAGGTCTAGAGTGACTCGATATCGTGCATTGTAGTATAAATTCGCAATAAAATAGGGGGATGATCGGCCGTAAAATGTTCTAACAATTCCCAAAATGGAAAACGAATGTATCGATCCCCGAAAGATTGCGAAAGAACATGAAATGAATGAATGCAAGAACATTGTTTATCGTCGGTATCAGCGATAAGTGCGCCAAAACGGATGCATCCCACTAAGATACGGCACGCTACTGTTCCCGTCTGTGATTGGCTCTCAGGTATGGCATTTATACATTCTTTATTGAAATTTTCAAGATGAAATATGTTTACATTTCTGCATAACATATACAACATTCAACTTTTAAAGGTAAGACATATTTTAAATGAGTGACGCTCAATTTGTAACTTTTGTATGTTCATTAAATTGCCTTTAAGCTTACTTTCTATTCATGGCGCAAAATAGAATTTGCTTTGCTTGCCCACATTCGATTATAAAATTTCAATTATTATTGCGCAAAATATAAGCATAGTTTTATCAAGAAGAATTGCATTGACAAAGATTTTAATTTGTAATATTTGTCTGTTCATTAAATTGCGTTTAAGCGTGCTTTTTATTTATGGCACAAAATAGAATTTGCCTTGCTTGCCTTCATTCAATCACGAAATTTCAATTATTATTGCGTAAAATATAAGGATAGTTTGATCAAGAAAAATTGTATGAAATGGAAGGCATGTTATTATTAAGAAATGCGCCAAATGTTAATGTAGAATCCAGTACTCAAACTAACGTTCTATGGATGTTATACTTCTTTATTCCATTGTGGGAAAAGTAAAATAATTGTATTATGTAAGGAAAGTCATGTACTGCTCATCAGATACTTTATATTGGAAAGGTTCTTCAATACTTTAAATGCCACATTAAGGAAATCTCTGAAAATAAGCATGTCATAATACAGAATAAAAGAGAAGTTTTAATGGACAACATATAAAGTAATTATGAAGCTCAAGCTGATCAATGAAATATACATATATTACATTATTTAGCACAGAATTTTAATCAGTTCAACTAAATTGAAATACATGCCGAGAAGGCAATATACGAATTACCAGTACCTAGCTGGAAAATACACATTCCGAAAAAAATCTCATACCTATAATGTATGTATAATTCCCCAAAATCTGTGGAGCTTATTCATCTGACAAGAAAAGCAAAATCTATTTTGTGCAACGAATACAAATCGAATTATTTCTAATAAACTAAATATCGATATTCAAATAAAATAATTGTATTTTATAATGAACTTAACTCATTCTAAAATGCCTTATCTCTGAAATTAGAATGTTGCAATATGTCACGATCTCAACAAACGCCATCTTGAAAACACATTTTAGACTCTAACCGAGTGAAAATACATTTCTCAACCAGACAATCGGAAGGACCCATTCAGGTGACGTATATTTTCAGATGTTTTGAGATAAACGAAATTCAAACAGTAATTCAATCTAAATATATTAATATGCAGAAAATGCTTTAAAATGTGTATTACACAATAATTTACTTTTGTATGTAAATTTCAGACGTTTCTATTTACAGTGTATTTGCATATATTGCAGGGAGAGTAAAAAGTATGAAGTAGAGCATAAGTAAAAGGTATAGCGTAGCACATAAGTAAAAAGTGCAATGTAGCACGTAAATAAAATGCATAACGTAGCAGGTAAGTAAAAAGAAAAATACGCAGTAAGCTTTGTTTTATTTTTAATTAGTATATCACTAGCACCTGACACTTCTTTATGAGATAATGATCAGAATTAGTCTAGTTGTATTTATTTTCCAGGTAAGCACGTTTATGTTAGTTTATCTTTATTCATTTCTTAAGATATTTTAAAAGCCTTACCTGCATTTTCTGTTTTTTTCATTATTAGACTTGGCTTCACGAGGCAGAAACCATCATCCAGAGGTAAGCACTTCGAAGGAGACGTGAGAATGTTGATGGTTCTGGACATATTTTTTTTAAACTGCAGCTCGATACTGCAATCCAGCATATCACCTGAATCGCTGTAGAGAAACAATGTGGGTTCATGAGCAGTCTCCTATTAATTATGCAGTCAAATTTATTATTTCAAAGATAGGAATCAATTATTTACAGAAACAACGAAGTAAATAACAATATCCTCATTCAGCCGGTGTCAACCGGTAAAAAAATATTCTTCAGATTAAATAAGACATAGCAGTAGCACTAACAAAGGCAAGGGTACCTCTGGCAAAAACTAGTACGTAAATTATTATGTAACATGTTACGTAAATGTTACGTAACGTGTTAAGTAAAAGTTGTGTAAAAGTTACATAACAGTTACGTAACATGTTAAGTAAAAGTTATGTAAAAGTTACGTAACAGGTCCAAGGGCGTTCATCAAAGACGTGCATAGCTGAAGTGGATGTATTCAAACTCCAAAACAGGAGCTGATAGAAAGATGCGTAAAATTACGCTTTAGGGGTTAATTTGGTTTTTCCTTTGAATGCTTTGGTTGCAACCGTCACTCCTATTTTGTTACTGGACTCGCTCAGCCAGCGCATGCGCACTTGAGTCCATAGTCGCAACTAAGACAGACGGACAGTACTCATAGTAGGTAATCATATAATACAACTATTTTTGACAGACGCAATATAATTTTGTTACTAATGCTCTGTGTTATTTAACCTGACAAAAATACTTTTTTCCTTTTGCTTATGAAACCAGTTAATACCTTTTTTAAGCTTTATGTACTGTGCCTGAGATTTCATTTTACTGATCTATTCAGACAGTAGTATGATCTAATTCGTATACAAAATGTAAATATATATGTTCAAAATGCAAAATGTCACGCTTACTTATAATGAAGTATCTTCAGGTCGTTGTAACTACCATACACAGTCAGCAACTGAAAGCGAAGAAGTAAATTGTTAATGTAAAGTAATATAAAAAATAATAAAACAAACAGCACAAAGCACAACATGACCTGCAGAAATTCTTATAAAATCATCGTGCAGTATACATAAACATGATAATTAGCGCCACTTCTAAATTTCGTGTTAAGCCCGAATAGTAACTCATTCCAAATGTACTATCCTCCAACGTTTCTAAGTTCACAAAAAAGCACCAAATATGTTGCCAAATTGGCGATAATGCACTAAATGTATCGTCAAGTGTGTTGCCTACTGTAATTTTTATTAAATCTCCGACAATGCTAAATAGAGTTTATCGCCAATTATGTCTTCCGGATCTTTTATTTTGCTTTTAATTTCGCTTAATTATAAAGTATGTTGTATTGCACAAAAATTGGTGTCACTGGATTAATAGGAGGGAGGGCCCATAACGTTAACAACTAGATAAAAAGTAAAAATTAGAATAAGCATATGATCTTTAAATTTATTTTTTATTTTGTCGGAAAACTCGACCTGGGAAGCAATGTAAGAAAGATTGGAACAGAGAAAACCACCGTGGTGTAAACGTCGAGGATGGTCATAGCTCACCAAATGCTGCTAACAGTAATCAAACAGGATAAATAGGAAGACCTAATAGTCTGCTTTCAATGTCTGGTTTGCTATTGATAATATAGAATGTGAATCTGTAGTGTTTTCGTCTTTAATTCAAATTCTATGGTATATACTACACCATCGTCATTTATTTTTACAGAGTATATTTTATTAAAAAACTATAACATGTAGCACTTCATTTTATATATATTATATTAAAATTATTAAATTTCAAATACAGATTTCTATTCCTATGTTCTGAATACAAATATTTTACTCTGCTTGGAAGTAATTTTTTATGAATGCATTCATTACTTTAAACATTTTATTCTGCATTATATGCTAATATACAAACATTCGAAAATTCATTATTTGTTTATTTTATTTAATGTTCATGTGTCTCATTAAATCAGATATTTTACATTCCCTCAGTAGATCGAATATTTTGATTAATAGTACCCCAGAATTTAAAAAATAATCGAACATCATGCTTTTACAATTCATTTTTATGTATATGCAATTTCACAAAATTTAATTTCTTTATTGTGAGTATCGAATTTTTTGTTTTTTTCATATATGCAATTGCACGAAATTTAATTTATTTATTTTATTCTAATGCAAGTATCGAAATTATTCCAGAAAACAAACATTTTTGTTCAGCAGCACTCTATGAAATATTTTTCTTTCCGGTATATTTTGTCGAAAGATCCATCTAAATAATATCTCGTTTTATTAGCTTAAACACTCCTAAAGACGAAAAACATTAAAAAGCAAAACCACAGTATTTTTTCACTTTTGTTAATAAATGACTTACCATTTCCCAAAAGCTTTAAACTTATCGTATTTTGTGTAATGCTTATTCATATGTTTTCAGGAATTCAAAAATTGTGTTTTCGAGAATATCTTAAATGCAAAAATTTCAAAGCTGTTTCAGTTACCTCTGATGAGTGATCCATGCTGGTTAATAATTACCAGTTTGTATCCCGTTTGAAAGTAGAAAGCGTTTCAAATGTATTGAATAATTCAATCAGTTTACTTTGTAGTATTAATTTAAATAAAAACATACCTTTCCATTTTATCGAATATTTTGTTGATTCAACTACCTAATTTCGAATGCAAATGTTTTATCTGCGTCATGATTAAAATATTTCGTTTTTCAATATTGCAAATTTTTTCACAGTTATCTTATTACGATGTACTATAGACAATTACATGTTTTTATTTTAATTCACTCTACAGCATTTCAGGAAATGTAAATAATTTGAACTTTGAATTTTTTGTATGGTTTATCAAAATATTACATTTTTAGCCTCTAAATAACTTGTAAGCGTCGACATTTTGATTACTCAACAACTGGAAAATTTTTTTAGTCTATCACACTCCCTAAAATAACAAATATTTGAAAAAATCAAATTTACACGTTTAATTTTATCATATGAATAATCTTTGTACTAAATTTGAAATCCGTAGCTCAATAAACCAGGAGTTTCATGTTCACTCCTAAATTCAACCATGTTCTTCTTAAAACATCATTTAAAAACAAATATTCGGAAACTAAAAAAATCCATGTGGATTTGATCATATGATCTATCTTTGTACCAAATTACATGTCCCTAAATCAATAAACATTTAGTTTCATATTCATTTGATATTTCGAACATTATTGTCTGTACACACCCTTATATATATATATATAGGGTGTATATAAACTGTTTTGACAAAATAAGAAGGCGGTAGTACCCATCAAGACGAGTAATATTTACAATGGAATCTACTGTCGCATTCCACTCTAAGTGTCAGAAAAGCGTAAAGTTAAAGTTAAACTTTCAAAAATGAAAATAAGGAGAAATAACGTAATTGCAAATTGCACAATCCTATTTATTTACCCCAGAGAAAGACTTAAAGTAGATACTCAAAGTGACGGCCAAGGGTGCCGTTGCACAATTCGCAATGGCGAATGAACGACTGGCGCACCCTTTCGAAAACACCTGGTGTCGTATTTATCCTGTCCGCTGCAACAACGATTCTCGCGACGAAATTTTCTACGGAGTCCACAGGCGTCTTGCACGCAAATGGTTTTATATGTCCCCAAAAGTATAGTGGGTTGAAGTCCGGTGAGTGTGGAGGCTAAGCCACAGGTCCACTACAACCAATCCACCGTCCGGGATATGTGGCATTCAAAAAGTGTCGGATGACAGGAAGTGACGGTGATGTTCTGGAGATGGGATTCTTCTCCAGCACGACAGCTTTGTCGTCCGAAGTAGCAACTTGTGCTTGTTGGACGTGTTTCGAAGTTACTGTTACTCTTTTCTGACACTCAGAGTGGAATACGATCCTAGGTTCCATAGTAAATATTGTTCGTCTTGATGGGTACTATCACCCCACTTATTTTGTCAAAAAAGTTTATATACACCCTGTATATATATATATATATATATAAGATTTAAAATGAAAAAAGAAAAAATATAAATGGAATGATTGTGTTTACAGAGTTGCAAAAAGGTCAAGGGGGATTGCGACCCCTATTTCCTGGTTAGAAGCTAGCTTTGACTTCATGAAAACGCTCCCAGAGACACTGCACGCCCGAAACAACAATCGATCATGCCCGTGGGGAAAAAATGGCCGAATCCCAGACAACATAAAAATGATCAAAATAACAAAAATTGGAAATTTTACTAACCAGCAAGACGAGAATCATGGAAGAGTTGCATAAAGCGTATAAACTTCGAATAGGAAAGCATGCATAAAAAAGTCGCGTCTAACTTATAGAGCCATCTGGATATGCATCAATCAGATAATCCTAGGTAAGAGTTGGGTTGTATTGTATGATGTCGGATAAATTAACATAATTTTTATCACTATAATTTCTGCAAAAAACATCATAATAGTGCTGTACAAAGCGGAAGGGATATGATTGTTCCCGAGTTCCGTTGATTAAACGCATCATGCATTTATTAAATTCTGTATTAGATGAGTTTAATTATCTGTATCTGTTCAAGTGATTTACGATTAAATTACGTTGTACGTTTAAACTCAAGTTGGTATTCCAGTGGGTAAAATAATTGATCTTGCAGTCATATAGATGTCTCTTGTCAAATAATTTATAACATAATTTCTGTTCCAAATTATAATAAATAGTGATGTCAAGGAAATCAACTGTTCCTACATTCGCCGACTCCGATTCGATTAGTTCAAGACACGGCGGGTAGAATGTAAAATCAAATATAGTACATTGATTATCCACTCCAATCATGACGTCATCAACGAATCTAAAGAATGGTATTTCACAAATTAAATGCGTGCCTTTCTCATAATGATGTAAGTAAAAATCCGCAAGTAACGAGGAACATCCCCCTCCCATTGGGATGCCTTTGATTTGTCAGAATATGTTTTCAATCTGTAGACTTATCTGAAAACTTATTCTGAAAGATTTTATTTTAGAACGTTTGATTTTAAAGACCAATTTAACAATATCAACTTACAAGATCTCTTTGATATTTTAATGGAAATTTATTTTACATCAGATTTACACAAACATGTGGAAACCAACAAGTACAAAAGCCTCCTTAAGATTGTCATATTTGAGAATATTCTATATAATGGAATCGCATTTTATAGACAAATCAAAGGCATCCCAATGGGAGGGGGATATTGCTCGTTACTTGCGGATTTTTACTTACATCATTATGAGAAAGGCACGCATTTAATTTGTGAAATACCATTCCTTAGATTCGTTGATGACGTCATGATTAGAGTGGATAATCAATGAACTATATTTGATTTTACATTCTACCCGCCGTGTCTTGAACTAATCGAATCGGAGTCGGCGAATGTAGGAACAGTTGATTTCCTTGACATCATTATTTATTATAATTTGGAACAGAAATTATGTTATAAATTATTTGACAAGAGACATCTATATGACTGCAAGATCAATTATTTTACCCACTGGAATACCAACTTGAGTTTAAACGTACAACGTAATTTAATCGTAAATCACTTGAACAGATACAGATAATTAAACTCATCTAATACAGAATTTAATAAATGCATGATGCAATTAATCAACGGAACTCGGGAACAATCATATCCCTTCCACTTTGTACAGCACTATTATGATGTTTTTTGCAGAAATTATAGTGATAAAAATTATGTT
>OX578151.1:124786119-124821712 GCA_951213105.1 Amaurobius ferox
ATTGTACGCTTTCCAGAAAATGCACCGTATTAAATGTGTTTGTTAATAGATGGCGGTAGCGATCAGGAAAAAAGATTCCGTTCTTCAATAGCGAACGTTTCACTGATTTGAAAAGTTTATTAGTTCGGATACTTAAAAAATATAATTAATGAATGGATGGCTCCAAGAAATTATTTTTTATGTAAAAGCAGTCTGTTATATTTAATGTAGCCGGTATTAAATTATAAGCATAGGATTATCAGCCAATTTTTTTATGTCGTACTATAGAAATCAGGGATATTTTAAACGCACGAAATGTATATACATTTTAAAATTCACCAAAATTGCTCTATTAAGCTTATGTATTTCGTTTAAAGTTTGTCTAAAGAGAACTTTTCGAATTTTCCGATGGTGTCAAGATGGAAACACTGTGATAATATTTCCAGTCGCTAAGGTATCTATTTGTGTGAATATCGTCCAAAATCTTTGTAAATCGGCATGAAACAAAAAATAACTAAACATGCAATTTGAAATTTTGAATAATAATGCAAAGGTACACCTTCCAGGGTCCAGAAATACCTGTGTACTAAATTTCTTGGCCTCACGACGCTGAAATTTCTTGCTACGGACTGATAAGATAGACAGACATACAGAAACATACACAGACATTTTTCTATATTATGTAAGATAATGCTTTTACAATTATTATATTGTTTTATGTGTCGACGCGATATTTGAGCAGTCAAAGCAAGTGTTTCCTCGTGCTCACTCGGCTAACGGGTTGTGGGTTCGAGTCCCACCTGCGAGATTGGATGCTGTGTTGTTGGGCGCAGTGTGTTCTGTCCCCACTACGCCGGGGCAACGTCACGTGACGGTTAAATGGGTCACGCTGCTGGCCGATGTATAGTGAATGATGGTGTATCAAGTGCCTGGCCATTGTTTAAAAAATATTATTTATGCATAGAATATTCTAAACCAAGTTGCCGATAATAACAAATGAGCTAATACTCATTTAAAACAAACAATCAAAATTTTCTATTGCTAAACAAATACATGCAAATATATGATAGTAATAAGAGCATGCAATAACAACTAATATGAAAGAAACAAAATTTTCATTCATTTAATATTGCTAATTTTAGAAATAAGCACACACAATAATTGGATCACGTCATTGTATTTTTAATTGTATTTAGTGTATAAAAGCTCAAAAAACGATTGGGGCACATGAGTTTGGAAGCTCTAATAAGGACTGGTTCCATTTTTTAAGCTCATATAAGTATTGGTCACGCTCAAAGTCAAGAAACATTCAGAAAAATATGAAGACAAACAGAAGAACAGAAGGGCACTTAAATTTTGAGTGTGACCCCACCAAAATTACCATGTAAAATTTCATGAAATTCGGTACAGACGTTCTCCCGTGTTAAAGAAATAAACATACAAACAATTGTACTTTGAATTTTATTTATATAGACGTCAATACAATTATGACGTTAAACTAATGGGGTCTATTTTCTCACTTTGTTTTCATATGTTTAATATGAGTCTATAGACTACAAGGCTTCCGTAAGAACAGATTTGCTTTTAAATATCAATTAAGAATGCTACTTTTTACATTGAATTATAGAAAAAAGAGATATCATTTCAAATTTTAATTGTAAGGATCCATCCATTGTTTTAAACTGAAACAAATGGCTGTGTTAAAAAACAAATTATATTGTTTCAATTAACAAGCCTAATAAATAGACTTTATTGCTCACCGTAAACTCACAATTTCCATTTATTCTATCGTACGATAGACGTAATGGAAAGTACTAGTTAAATGTTCTTTGATTTTCGAAAATTCTCTCTATGTTCTGGTATTATTTTAATCAGAGGAGTGCATCTTTAACGCCAGGCAAAATCGGGTGTTTATGCTAGTAATAAATCGAGATATAGAATACGGCAGTGATGATGAAAAAGGGGAGGGTTAATACCTGCGTGTAAATGAGGCAAACAATTGACAAATTTAGCGAAAAGATCGACACAAGTAAGGTAATAATTCAATGTAATATTTAATGTAATAATTCAGAAATGTAATAAAACAAGAACATGTTCATCATGTAGTACCTATTACGTTGCAAGGAGCTCCAGATCTCTCCCTTGCCAGAAGTGGGGGGCACTTGCATTGGACGTTATAATTCTTATCCAACTCACAGATTGCACCTTGTGCTACGCATTTATCACGATTCTCTTTCAATTTGCATAATCCTGAAAAAGAAGCAAATGTAACTTATCAGTATCACATATCAGTTAGACAGTTAACTTTGTCTATATTTCTGTGCTTATTGACACATTTTTATGTATAACAGATTCTATTTTTGTAAATTAACTTTGTCTATATTTCTGTGCTTTTTGACAAATTTTTATGTATAACATGCACTAATTTTGTAAGTTAACTTTGTCTATAATTCTGCGCTTCTTGACACATTTTTATGTATAACAGTTACCATTTTTGCAATTTCAACTGCAAGCAGGGAGCTGAAAATTGCAGCGAATGGAAATTTTGAAATTTTAATTTACAACTCGGTGTTTCTAAACATTGATTTTGACCAGTCAATTTTTAAACACTTTCCAAAAGAATAGAATAGGTTGTTATAGGAAATTTTTCTTCCAAAAGTCTTTATATACTGTGTTCCTAAGAAACTATTAACACCACAATACTTTGTAAGGAAAGGTCTCTGAGCATACATGATGGGTCTATACAGGGTAATAGTAAACTATTCCAACAACAAAAAATAAGATGATAGCACATACCAAGATGAAAAATATTTGCAATGGAACCTAGGGCCGCATTCGACTCATTGTGCCAGAAAAAAGTAAAGTTGCATATCCATGTAGATCCTTCAACAGTGATAAAAAAGGGTCTTAACTAATTTAGGAGTTTCATGTTTCACCATGCCCGATCGGATAAATAGGTTTCAAGGCCCTCTATATGAGAATTTAAAAATTAGGCTAATTGAAGCGGCGAAAGAGAGAGATAAACGAAAAAAAAAATAACAAAATGATAGAGCATTGGCTAATGAGTAGAAATCGGCACCAGAAATGGACGAAACGCATATACGAAGGCAATAAATACTTGTTTCAAATGTTGTATTCTCAGAGTCTTTAAGATGGCAGCAATACTTGTCAACGGACGCAGTAATAATCTTTCTGGGATTCAAAATTCCTTATCTCTGACAAAGGGAATTTTATTATACACTAGATTTCTATCTATTCTACACTATATTTTACTCTACATAAGATTTCTATCTATTCTACACTATATTTTATTCTACATAAGATTTCTATCTATCTTACACTATATTTTATTCTACATAAGATTTCTATATCTATTCTACACTATATTTTATTCTACATAAGATTTCTATATATTCTACCTTAGATATTATTCTACACTAGATTTTTATCTATTCTACACTAAATTTTATTCTACACTAGATTTCTATCTATTCCATCTATTCTACAAAAGATTTTATTCTACACTAGATTTTATTTTAAATTTCTATCTATTCTACACTAGATTTTATTCTACACTAGATTTTTCTCTACTCTAGATTTTATTCTACACTAGATTTTTTTCTACACTAGATTTTATTCTACACTAGATTTTATTTTAAATTTCTATCTATTCTACACTAGATTTTACTCTACACTAGATTTTATTCTACACTAGATTGCTGTTCATTTTACACTAGATTTATATCTATTCTACACTAGATTTATATCTATTCTGCACTAAATTTTATTCTCCTCTAGATTCCTATCAATTCCACACTAGATTTTATTATACACTATACACTAAATTTCTATCTATTCTATACTAAATATTATTCTGCTCTAGATTTCTATATATTCACACGAGATTTTATTCTACACTACATTTCTAGCTATTCTATACTAGATTTTATTCTACATAAGATTTCTATTCTACACTAGATTTAATTCTACACCAGATTTTTGTTCATGTTACTGTTGTTAATTGCACAATTCCTAAATACGACAGCGATCCGCCAATAACCGACCATTTTGTGTCAAATTAGTGTTATTTGTAACAGCTTAATTGTCGATTTTTACTGAACAGACAATGCTCTAAAACTTTTTAATTGACTGTTTCATCTTCCATCTCGTTTTTTTCCAAATTCGTTATCTCAACTTTTGAAATTATCCACTAGGGAGCTACAATTACTTTTATTCGACTGGACATGGCCACTTTACTAGAGGCGGATTTAACGTGTACTTACAGGGGAGTTTAAGGACTTTCCTGAGACTCTGAATAAAAAGAATACAAGATAGTTAAAGACCAAAGATGGCAGAAAGGAAAGAACTACATTATTCAAAACAGCCCTTACATTTTTAGAGTCAGATTTGGTAATGTTGAACATCATGCACAATATAGATGTTGACAAAGGGGAATACTTACCAGTGCAAACTCCAGCTTCATTCTCTTTAAAGCCATCAGCACAGACACACTTATAGCCCTCGGAA
The DNA here is from genome assembly GCA_951213105.1 of Amaurobius ferox. Classification (NCBI taxonomy): domain Eukaryota; kingdom Metazoa; phylum Arthropoda; class Arachnida; order Araneae; family Amaurobiidae; genus Amaurobius; species Amaurobius ferox. Next base: position 124,790,626 of record OX578151.1, read on the forward strand.
ACATACAAATCTTCACGACAATGAGCAGATTTCTTGGAACAATCTTCTTGTACTTTGCTTTCTTGACACATTTCTTTACCTAAAAATAAATATATTATAAACTCAAATAAACCTAAATAATTCTAAGTGATATAGAAATTACACGATCTTTACATTTTGTAATTTATAAAATAAATTCCATAGTTCTTCTTATATCACAATTGTTATCATAATGAGATAAATATATATCTTTTCAGATTTAGTGCGCGAGTTATTCATACAAATTTTTTAAAAGTTTCTTATTTAAAGTTGTTAACAGTTTAGTGACGAATATAGATGTATTTGGCTTATCTATGTTGATAAAACTACTGTGATAATGTACCGAAATAACAAACTGAACAAAGGATTCAGACGAATAGGTACCAGGTTTAATATTTCAGTTGATGAGGTTTCCAACCTATAACTTCACCAACTTGCAATAACATCAACAATTTGGAACGTCACGATGTTTATATGGCCTTAACCTATGCTTCTAGGTCTGACCCGAAGAAGCTACATCAAGAAAAGGAGGAGTCTAATCAAGACCAGCTTAAACCATTATGCAAAACAAGGCCAATCAAATACAAGGAAGGCGTGTGTCCTAGTAGCAAGGTAAAAAATAAATTAGGATTAGCTTACGAAAGACAGACAGCAGATTAAAAAGGAGCTTCGAACTATGAGGAAGATAAGCAGAAAAAGAAATAATGTCAGCTGTGAAGAAAAATAAGCAGTGCTTTAGAAAATAACTCCAGATGATGGAGTCGGACAAAGTAATTTCCTAGTGCTAAGTGTCCCAAGTCAAAGCCAGTGATCTTTAGTGCAGTTAAAATGCACACTAGGTACGAACCAGCCATATGAAGTGACAATCGTGGCAGAGCACAAATCTGTATTTGATATTTCTGTAAATATTGTTTGGTTTCACATCTCCTCCTAGATCTCTCTCATAAAAGTTAAAATGATTTTTTTAATAAAGTAATACTTGTAAATGTATGTTATAATCTTTGAGTGCTACCTAAATAAATATTGTAATTTAAAAGCTAAGTATTGCAGTCAATGACCAATGATTTACTTTTCAGATTAGGTTGACTCTCACTTTAGAGATAAATTTGGAGGGCTATTTTCAGAACACACGAAATGTACGCAATTATCCCTATACTCACAAGGAAAGGTCATTTAAGTAAGATATATATATATATATATATATTTTTTTTTATACATTCGGCACAGATACCACGAACATCCATAGAGGAGTTCCAATTATTATCAATCCCCCTATAAAGTGATAAAGTTATGTTGGTAAAATAAGTTTCGATTGATAATAGCTAGAGCAGTCAGTCTCATGTGGTAAAGCATAGGATCTTTACTATGTCGATAACACATTTTCACGGCTCTAGCTAAAATCGTTCAAAATTCGTGTAACCAATTTGCCACTTTACCGATCACACTGATTACTGCTGCAATCATTGTTCCGAAGCTTATCATTGTTTTTCATAGCAAATAATGCTGTACAAATTTTAAAATCGGAATTATTTGAGTTACAATCATGATAATTACTAAATATTCTATCTAGTTCCAGTTTTTCAAATAATGTTTCTATACATAACATTTTATAACGATAGGTGAATTTTTTTCTGGGTTATCCACATTATACATACATACTTACATATTCGCTCTATACTACCTGTATAACTACTCATATACTGAAACACATACGCGCTCAAACACACACTGACTTATATCAAAAAGTTTTCTAAATAGGCTTAAGAGGTCTCAAAACTGGCTTATCCATAAAAATCATATATTTAAAAATTTTCGAGGAAACAGTACTTTATCTATACAATAGCACAAGAAAGTGCGGCAGGGCTGAAATATTGCGTCACTCACTGCTACGGAAGGCATTCCAGATCATCCCCTTGGCTCCCACTGTGGCTTCCAACGAACTCACCTCTCTTACGAAATTGCAGTACAACAAATGAAGCACACTTTCTCTCCTCTTCTAGTTGATTACGACTGACGTCACGACGCTGGACGATGAGGTACGCCACGCCTTCCGCTTATTAAGCCTTCAACTGAGTTTCAGCTTGGAGACGCGTTGGGGGTTTTCCGGCTGGCCTCCTTCTCACTAAATTTCGACCTAGTTTCTCGCCCGTAAATATTCTATCTAAATTCTCACCAGAAAAGAGAGTGTTTGGCGGGGCTACAGCATTACGCCTCTCACTGCTAAGAAACATCCCAGATTATTCCCTTTGCTTCGGAGAATTCTTTTGGGCCTGATGGCATAGCGGGGGATCAGCAATTTAAAGGTTCCGAGTTCGAGACTGTCCCCCATCACGCGGTATCTGATCCTCTCCTCACAAAAGTAAAAAAAAGCAATCCAAGAAGATCATAAAACACAAGAAAGTAAAAACATGAAATCTAATAAGATCATTAAACACAAGACAGTAAAAACATGAAAACTTATAAACTCATAGAACACAAGAAAGTAAAAACATGAATTCTAGTAAAATCATAGAACACAATAAAAAAACACACCTGCTAATTCCTTTATTGTGTTCTTTTTTTCTTGTTTTTTTCGCATCCATTTATTCATTGCGTTATTTAACAGTGGCTCTTGTGAAGATATCGGAGTTATATGAAGAAGATGACTCCTTCAATTTCTGAAACCGACCGCTTCCTTCATTTTACTAAAAATGTCCTCAGTATTTTTGAACTCAATATTCATATTCTTATTGGCAGCAAAAATTTTGCCAATACTACTCTTTCAACATTTTTTTATTTCCTGGAAGCATAAATTTATGAGAATAAGCTACAGATAGAGCTTAGATAGTGACTAATTTGGATTCGGCATCAAATTCTGGAGAAGAATTGGGTGAGGACAAGTTCACTAAGGCTTTCCACTTCTGGTGCTTTTTCCATTTTCCGTTTAAAACCGCTTACAGGATAGCTGATATGGATTCACCACCAAATTCTGGAAGGGAGAGAGTTTCACTAGACATTTTCACTTTCGGTTTCTTTGCCACTTTCCAGTTCAACATTTCTCCTTAAAATATCTATTTCTCATGATTTACTATACATCTTACATAATATATATGATATGGATACAGCATCAGATTCAGGAGGGGTAAAGTAACTCCCTAAAGGTTTTTAATTCTGGAAATGGCACTTACGTTCCATTTCACTTCTGGTTTCTTTGCCACTTTCCGGTTCAACAATTCTCCTTAAAATATCTATTTCTCATGATTTACTATACATCTTACATAATATATATGATATGGATACAGCATCAGATTCAGGAGAGGTAAAGTAACTCCCTAAATGTTTCTAGTTCTGGAAATGACACTTCCGTTTAAAAAATTTGCATTTTCTGTAAAACATTAATTTATAGATATCTGCTATGTATATAGCTTAGATAATGACCAATATGGATCCAGAATCAAATTTCAGAAGAGAATGGGGTTTGACTAAGAATTACCACTTCTATTTCTTTTCTGTTTCAATTTTTTTTTCTTGAAACATGTACTTCTCAAGATTTGCCAAGATAGATCTTATATAATGGTTAGTACGAATTCAGAATTATATTTTGCGGCAGATTAAGGAGGTAGCTAAATTTTTTAATGTCCGGTTTTTTCACTTTCGGTTCAAAAAATTTCATTGAAACATCTATTACTTAGGATAAATTATAGATAGAGCTTAAATGACAACTGATATGAACTCTTAATCGAAATGAGAGGGGTTTACTAATTTATTTCGGAATCTGGAACTGACACTTTTGATTTTTCTTTTTTCGAAAACTAGTAAGACATTACTTAAGTACTCAAAGGAAAATAACAAAACCATAATATTTCGGTTAAAGGAAATGTTAACAACATGTGCCGCCACATGAAGACTCCATAAATTTCTTCTTCGCTCTGTATTATAATTTTATATTTTAATTAAAATCATAATTTGGCTTTTATACTCATTTTATTTACAAAGACATTTTAGAATATAAATTTAACTATTACCAGTCTCACCGTTTTCGTAGGTCAATAATAACTTTCATGTTCTAATATTCAAAATTTCGCCCAACAGTTACTTCAGTTAGCCTATTCTGCGCCAGTCTGACACCATAATTGACAGGTGGAAATGAAGGGTTGCAGCCCTGCCCTGACTATCCAAACATTAACCGGAATGAGTTAGAAAGGAGGAGATAAAATTCCTATGGATGAAACGCTTGAAAATGCCATAATGCTTTGAGATTTATATCTAGGTGTCGCTAGTGTTTGCAAAGTAGTTGTTATTGTTAGTTGACACTGTAGAAAGGCGTAGTATTTAGTATATGTATTTTTAATAATTTTTAAATTAAGGATTCCTTAATTATGAGTATAATTAACCAGTATTTTTTCATAGTTGTAGGATAGAGTACAGAATATGTGGAGATAAAAATGCATTGGAAAGTAAAATAATTTTGAATACGTAGGAATATTCTTTATTGCTTCAGTTATTCATTGCGTTGTACTAATAATTAATTTTTACAAAATTGGCAGTTTAAATAAATATTTTAGGTCTTTCGCCATAGAAATGCATACAATACAGGGCTACTTATCTTACCCCAGCGCCACCTGAATTACTGTCTCAAACGATATTGGCGTTTTCTTAATATGAAGATAGAACTCCTTACTTTCAACTCCATGATTTACCTTCTTTGCGGTAATTATTATCCTGTTGAATAAGGCAATTTTAGCTTCCCAAACCTAATAATATCTTTACTTATCCATATAATATTCTCTAAACTGACTAAGTAAGAAGGTGATGTATCAGAATTATAGAGAACTTCCATTATACCTAGAATCTTGGTTTGAATATCACTTGATCCACCTCAACTTCGAAACCACAGGAAGAGTCGAAAAATTCGAATTAGACGTAAGGATGTAAAGGGATAAGCAAAACACTTTTCAAAATTATCGATCACTTCCAATCGAGCCGGAATCTCGAGTTTAGTCTCATTCCATCCGTCTCAGATTCCAATCCTCAGACACTCTAATATTTCAACATTTTGAATTAGGGGTCACGATGAATAGAAATAATCAAAAATCCCCAAACAACTTTGCTTAAATATCAAGTACTCCTACTCATGTTAGAATATTAGTTTAGGTCTCAATCGATCCGTCTTAGCTTCCAGATTAAGAGAAAAATTTAATACTTCTAAAATTCGAATAAAGGGTAAGATGCAAAGGCATACTGAAGAATATAAAAGTTATTTAATACTTCCACACTAGCTAAAATCTTGATTTTTGTCTCTTTCGATCCGTGTTAGCTGCTGGATCAACGAAATATATCGAACATTTTAAAAATTGGAACTAGTGGTGATTTTCAAGGGATAAAGATTTCCAAAAAACTTACACTACTTTGCCTTTCCTTAGATATCAAATTTCGCTGTCAATCGGAAAATTTAAATAATTAAATTACACTCTGTGGCAAAAATAAATATATGCACCCATAAAAAATTAAGCTACGTTTAAAAAATTACATTCGGCATGTAAATGTGGTTTTCAAAGTCATGTAAATGATCAAACTGTCAATGTCAATTACAGTTTGTAACAGCGTTCATGCAACGCGCATGAGAACGACGCATCGCGTAACATTCAAAACGACTAGTGTTCCCACTCACGGGCAATTGGAAATGGAATTTCTGCTTTAATACCGCAAGCTGTGTCGACGGCGCTACTAGCAATTGTCCGATTTAGAGAGAGAAATCCCCTCATAGGCCTAAGGCAAGCTGGTTGGTCTAACTGGCAAGCTGGTTGGTATCAGTCGCCATCTTGGATGAAGTGATATGGTAGTTGCTCGGTGTTTGCAACAGTGGATTCGAGAAGGCGCATGTAAACTTCGCTCAGGCTCAAGATACCCTAGACAGACAACTGCAACAAAAGAATTTTGCAGTCAGGAGAGGAGCCACGTCTACACAAATGGAGTCGCCACCAGCCATTTGCAAGCATTTGCCATCCTCGATACATCCTATATCAAGGAATAATATTCGGAGATGAATGGCAGAAGGCGATATTAGGTGTCGACGTCCGTTAAGTCATTACTACTTACCTCAACATAGGTAAAACCACCTGGATTGGTGCCGAGCCCAGTCATCCTGAACAATGTCAGATTAGAGTTTCTAACCTAGCGCTAGCTAGAGAGAGTTTAGCCGAGTACAAAGCGGATGTGCGATTACCCATCACATCCGGCTCTCGCTGGATGGTAGATGGGTAACCATAACACAACGTACAAGCACAATACCTACACCAAGGCCTAGGTCTGGCAAGCAGTCCGCCTGCGGCGTCCCCAATATCTTCAAGGATTTAATACCTTCATACGGCCTACCAAATCCCCAGACCTAACACCAATAGGACACATCTTTGACATGTTGGGATGGCAATTATAGCCTTCTCAGAATACCACTGAATTAGCTAACCAGTTGCAACATTTGTGATATAAACTTTCTAAGAGAGACATAAGCAACTTAATTAACACTAACCCGCTCCAAATATCGGCATGTATAGCTGATAGGAGAAAATTTACCACTTACTAAAAGGCCATCTTCTTGTTGCCACTATTTTTTACTAATCTGTCTTTTTTCTCCCAAATTCTAATCATTTTCATATCTTCTCAAACGTCGCGGCTCCAGTTCAATTTATTATGAATGCCTATATTTTCCTGCAACAGAATGTATTTTATCGCAAGCGTAAATAAGATTCAATATATTTTCCCATTTAATTGTTCCTATTATATTTTATCAACGAATTCATTTACAGTTTTTGATTCCATTTTAGTAACTATGGTAACCGAGTCACCTTTCAAATAGCAAAATCGTTCTGTTGGTTATTCTTCATCTCCAGTTATTAAAAAATCTGATGTGGGCAACACATGACTTTCCTTATACAATGTAATGCATTTACTACTTTTACAGTAAAAAAAATAGGTTTTTCTTATAGTAGATACTAATATTCTTTACAAGGTATAGAATTTTCGACAATTAGTCATCATTTTCATTGATTTAGAGTCATTTTTATCCATTTGGCGAGATTTTCGTTAATTTGGCAACATTTCAAAAAGTCGCCAAGTTGACGATATTCCGCCAAATTCGTCACCAAAATCTCGTCAAACGTTATGGACGAAGAAATAAGTTATTCCTACAGCCGATAAATGACTATATTGGCGTTCAAATACAAAAGTATTACTTAAAGTATCTTTTTTCATGACTGGAACGAGCTAGATCCACGAAAATGATGTCACCCAATTTATCGCATGGTATTACATATGAAAAGTTAACATGTTTCTCAATAGGATTTTTTTTTTATTTTATATGACTTTTTGATAAGTTTTTTGAAAAATGAACAATATCTCAAGAACGGTTTATGTTAGCGTTCTAAAATTTATGTCAATCGTTTTCTAATGAAAAATTACATAAGAAATGTCTATTTGCGTAACTTTATTAGCGGTTTTGATTTTTTGACGATTTTTTCAAAATTTCATTCCAAAATTTAGGGAGGTTCTGAACATTCGATTGCGTATAAAAACAGTAGGCTTCCAGTGTTTACGGATTGTGATTTTTGCACCATATTTTGTTCGAATCGGTCCATTCGTTCGTCAGTTATCGTCTCCACAGGCTCACTGACACACACACACACACACACACACATCACTTCAAAAATGTTTGATACGTGATCAGGGATGCTTGAAACGTACTCTCCCGTCGAAAACTCGAATTCGAATTTTCGACCCCGTCACAATACTTTCCTAATACATTATGTATATAAGGAAAATAAAAGCAATACTATAATTAATTGATTTTTACCTTGAAATATATGAAAACGTTGAAAATAAAGCAACACGCAGTAATTGGACATAAAATATTGTTCTACAACGCTGTTCGCAATTTTAATTTTAACAGAATTATAAAATGTGCGCCATTTTTGTGCCTAAAATTGGAACTTTTTTTATTTTCGTAAAAATCATCAACAGCTTCGATTAAGTGTTTGGTGTCAATTTAAAATCCTCCAGCCACTTTAAATGTATAAAGAGTAGGCGGAAATGACTACATTGTTTTACGCTGTGTCATTAATAATTTGTTCTATGCTAACTATTTATACTAAGTTTTTCTTTTACAGTTCTGGATTTTTAGTTTGGCATAAGATTATTTTGACGCTAAAATACGAATTCACTTTATATATGTTAGTAAATGTAATCACTTACGTTTGCAGCGAATTCCATCCTCGTCTTGCTCGTAAGGGTCTTCACACTTGCACCGGAACCCATAAAGTTCATCTGCTTCACATTTAGAGGTTGGGCACATTCCGGCCGGAAGTGGTTTTTTAGCAGTGCAGATATCTGTTAATAAATGAGAAACAGAATACCTAATTCAATTTAATGTTAGTTAACTCCTAATATAGGTTTTTGGATTTAAATCTCAGTATTGAACCATCTAATAAGATATTCGCTAATTTATATAACAAAAAAAAATAATTTTTACTTTAATATAAATAAAATATTGCCATTTAATTCTTGTAACTTTATACAGTTATATAGAAATATTATGCATAATCAAACTAATCAGAATATTTATATTATCTGTGATAAAAATATAATATGCATATTAATAACCTTAAAAATACTAGTAAATTGTATAAATATTCAGTTCATCTAGTCAATATTATAGTTGTTGTTGTTGAAACCCAGACCGTCCGACCTACCAGAAAGGAGTCAATATTATAGTGAAAAAGTTTACATTAGCTAAACATTTTTAAATTCATCCTCATTATTATCATTTTTTAACTTAATCATTATATTTTTCTTATTTTTACATATTATAATAATTCACTTCTTGCCATACGTTTAACTCATTTTCTTCACTTTATACTAGTTGTATTTATAGGGGTATTTCTTTCTTTTTCTTCTTATTGGCAACATTGACTTTAATCTCTTACAAGTGGCAATAGTTGATTTGCAATTTTTGTAACAGCACTTTATGTTTATTAGCACATGGATTTGTTTCTTTGGTTAACTATTTGATTTTTTTTTTATAATTTTTTAATATTTTTATGCTTGTCGGCCGAGTATATAGAGTCCATAGTTATTAACTATCTCTGCATTCAGAAACAAGCATTATTCTTGGTTAATTTTAAATGGATACTCATCCTTGACGAAAAATCTATTCTAAATTGACTTTCGTCTCCAGCCTAGTGCTATTCCATATTATCGGCATGATTGCCGCATTTCATTTTTCTATTTCAGAATTCTCATCATGCTTATCTGCTGTTTATTCATAGATTGCTAGCTATTAGGCATTGTTTCATTTTTATATTCCTCTTTATGTATCTCACACTTGATTGTTACATTTTTATACTTTAATATTTTACGAATTAGAAAGGCACGGTGCTTTCTACTCGGATTTTTATTTTGTGTTGTAATTGCTAATTTGCCAGTATATCAGTCCAATATTATTTGCTACTTTCTTATTTGTTTAATTTTTGGTTTTCTCTAGGTGTTTTCAGTAGACTCAATAAGTTTTTAACACATTTTTGCCACTGCACCGTTTCCACCAGGATGTTAACCCTTCTTCTTTTTCTTCGTCAACCCAGATCGTCCGACCAACCAGAAAGATACAAGGTATATGTTTGCATGGCCGGGAAGTGCCCCCAAATTTAGACCGGAACCCAGTAGGGGAAACATCCACAGGGACCGTACCGTCCTTCCCCCTACCACCAACCTCTCGGAAGGACTTACGGACTCACATGTTTAACGTGGTCGTACTCCGCATGAACACGTCGGCTGTTTCGGCAGTGACGGGATAACCTTTACAGACGAATCGGTAAGAACTCTTGCACGCGGTATAGTAGGTGACGGGTTAGGATAGACGAGAAAAATGTTGATCAATACTTCAGGACCAGACACTAGCATATGAATAGGTCGAAAAATAGGCTAAAATAACTATTTCATCATTTTCCGTTAGTACTCGTCTTCCTGGGCCATGTCGACGATGAAACGAACCTGTTGTTTGCAGCCAACATACCAGCCGCAAAATATAAATTCTAGAAAGATGCCGGCTTTACGAGTATTACCTCACTGTATTACTAGGAGATGGATTGCATTCGCCGTAAATCGAAATCATCTCACAGAGTTCAGCATTACTGAGCAGCGCCATCATTCAAAGTCTAGCTAGATAGCAGAGTTACCTGACTGCTTAAAAACAATCTGTGAATAGACATAATAAATACATAATAGCTTTATATGCATAAAATATATGTGGTAAAAGTTTTAGTTATTATTCTCAACCAATCTTGAACTGTGGATGTTTATTTATTTACAAAAGAAAATTTTTACTAATGATTAATTACTATGTCAAATTCGGTCGTATTACAGCCAAATATTTTTCAGTTGCACTAAATTCGATATGGGTAACATTTTTGTAATTTGACAGTTTTCGAGTGAAAGTCTGTATAAAAAATTAATTTCTTAACTTTTTTACAAAATTATGGTACATCATTTAAATTACTATGATTGATTATTACTATGATTGATTACTATACATGACAATTTATTACATGTGGAACTATAAGCATGCAACCAACAGCTAAACAAATTTTGCAGTGTTCATCTTTTGTGGGACACCATATACGTACATATATATATATATATATATATATTTACAGACAGAGAGAATATATATTCACCTATTCAAGATCAATATACATTATATAATAAATTGGATATCTAATTTGAGTCACATGAAATTTCGCAATATTGAACTGAATCATTTCATACGTAATACACGTATGCATACGTATAATGCAGATCGTATCAAAAGCGATACTATATTTATCAAGGAGGCTCTATCCACTTGAATTCCTTCAACATTGTTACAATACTCTGTACAATAAATTTGACAATGCTTTTAAAAAGGATTTTGGCAACATCTTCGATTCAAGTTATAAATGGCAACGTTACAGATACTGATTTTTCACTTCATGCGTAACTGTTCGATAGAAGAATCGGAGTTTTTTAAAAGAGGCTTTTTTCCTTTTTCATATCTTTTATTTCGTATTATTGGATTTATCTCTATCGGTTCCATGATCTTGTTGTATGTGCGACTTCAGCTTTGACGTTGTTCTGGAATATGACCACAGGTAATATATGGCCAATCTTAAGTGTTACAATCGGTGTAAAAGTCGACTATAACCGGGAACTAGGGGTCAAAATCCCCCTATGCCTTTTATGTACTCCTAGTTGGTCCTGTTTCCTCACCTTATTGATATTTGCCCAGTAGCTTTTGCTTATCTATCTATCTATCTATATATATATATATATATATATATATATATATATATATATATATATATATATATATATATATATATATATATATATTAAAACACACACACTCATATATATAAATATGTGTGGATTTGTGTGCATATATATATTGGACAGAGTCGGCAATCGAACAGGGGTTGTCCAAATGCAGTCCTCGCGAGCTAACCACTAGGTTGTCCCACCCCTACTTATGCAACGTTAATTATGTTGTCTTTAGTTCGAGGCGACACAGCTACACAGAGGACGAGAAGAAATTTTCTGATATATAAATGACTATTGACGATTTCTTGGTCATAAAAATACAAAACTATTAAGCAAGTAAATTCCCTCCTGAAGAGAATAATCTAGATTCACTACAATGGTATTAACAAATTTGTAAGTTTAACAATATTGCAAGAAAATTTAACATATTTCCCTGTAGTTAAGATATATATTTTTTAATTAAGATATGTAAGATATATATTTTTTAATTGTATGTAATATTTCTGATACATTTATTAGACAAACATACAGTATTTTCAGAACTATTTCTGCTAGCATTCTAAAGTTTATATCATTCGTTTTCTAATGAAAAATTACTTAAGAAATAGCCATTCACGTAACATTACTAAAATTTCTGATGTTTTAATGATTTCTTTCAAAATTTCATTCGAAAATTTGGGGATTTTCCGAACATTTGATTGCATTCAGAATGAATAAACTTCCAGTACTCATGTTTGTTCATGAGATACCTCCTCTACAGACATACTGACACAAACTCTCACACAACCCCTTAGAAATATTTGATTTGAGTTAAGGGATCTTTAAAGCGTGCTCTTCTGGTGAAAACTCGAATTCGAATGTTTGATCCCGTCACAATATTTTTTATAAACATTATACTATGTATGAGGAAGTATGAGGAAGTGAAAAACAAATCACATGTGTTAATATGTTAATATATTTCGAGTTTCTAGTCTCAGGAATTGTTGCACATGACATATTTGAAAGCGCTTCAAAATATATACTATTTGCTTCAAACACATATTTTGAATCAAACAATTCATATGCTTCAAAATATGTATTGTGTTTATTAGATATCCACTTGCCCCCTCGAAATAAGTATTTGTATACTTACCGATACAAGTTCCATTTACTAAAATGTGTGAAACGGATGGACAGAAACACTTTGCTTCTCCTCCTTCATTTACACAAGAGCCGACACCACAATCCAAGTTACACGATATTTCTTCGCCTTCAAAATCTACGTAAAAAACAAATAAATGTAAGATATTGTGGCAAAAGTATTAAAATAGGTCATGAAGTATATTCGCATAACGCACAGCAATTTTAAAGTAAAACATGTGAATGTTTGTGAAATAAGTAATGAACTAGTTTACAACGTAAAATACAGCGCAAATCAAGAGAAGTAAGCATACGTACGTTTTGGAAATCAACTTGATTTTATTATTTGGTGCAAAATATCTCGACTTAAAAGCCCAAATAAGTGCAAGGCCATATCGGCCTAATTGAAATGGCTAAAGGACACCTTAATATAGTGGCGCCACATAGTGGCACGAAAGAGAGATAAAACAAGAAAAATAGAAAAAACACGGAAATAAAAACAAAGAAGTAATATAATAATCGTCATAGTGCATCTCACGTTTTTATTTCCTTGTTTTTCTCTTTTTTTTGGTATATTTCCCTTTTATTCCACTAGGTAGCACTACTATATTGGCTACATTGGAATGTCGTATAGAAATTTCAGTTAGTATAGGTCAACATAGACTTTCCCTTATTTGGGTGTTAAGGTCCAAACTTTTTTCATAGCAGAAGTAAATCCAGTTGATTATCGAAACTTACGTATGTTTATTTATCTTGATTTCTGCTTCATCCAGCGTTGTAAACCAGTTCTTTATAGCAATATTTTGCTGTAACACTCGTTGTTTTCTTGACTATTATTCATTCATTCCCTTTGCCTCACCTTTGTGAGATGATCTTTAATTGAACCAACTGGGTAGAATTATTTGTGCGTTAAATTAAAAGTTTCAACACTTTTCGGCACTGCTTCTCCCAACAGGTCTAAATGCAGAAGATGTTTTTTTTACTCAAGCAAACAACTATGCATAATGCCACTATTAAAGATATAAACTGTTAACCGTGAAGTTGTAAGCAAGAAAAATAATTTTTGAATGATGGTAGCTAAAGCCATGAAAGTGAGGTATCTATTACAGCTGCCATGATGAGACATACTGCAGAACGGCTGGCGCAAAATTTGGAAATTATCAGTCCTGTATATAAAACTATGAGAAATAAAGAAAAATGTCAATTAGAACAATTGGAATGTTCTAGAACATCGCCAAGTTAGTAAGAAATACTATTTTATTCAATAGAAAAAACTATTTACATAACTCACAGTTTAACTTAGAGTACGCCGAATATGTCCACTATCTGCCACAATGCATGATTATATGTCAAACTGGACGTACCACCGTTAAAAGGGGAGCAACAGAAAATTGTAAGAAATACTGCTTAGGAGTTTCGACTTCGCCGTATAGCAGTACCACCTCGCTCTGATGCTCATCTGATTATCGACAGTCTTTTGCAAAATTATCTCGTTTTTTATAATCAACAAGGCATTGTGTCACAGTTATCATTTACATATCACACCCACAGAAATTTCTAGAGCTTCCTACTATTTACACCATTCATTTTTGCAAAAATCACATATCTAACTAATTTAATGATGCTTATATATTTAATTGATATTTTTTTCCTGTCTCTTATAATTCTCGAAATAGAAGTGTAACTTCCAAATTTTGCCACTCGGGGCGATACCTTCAGTTTCATCTGATAGCAGATGGTAATTTTTCTGGAACGATTACTGCAACCTTACTTTCATAGCTCTAACTACCATCTCTCACAACTTATTTGGCCTTAACATGAAAAAATCTGATGTGGGCAACACATGATTTTCCTTATATAGTGCAATGGATTTACTACTTTTACAGTTAAAAAAAGTTTTATTCTTATAGTAGATCCTTTTCCTATTTGGCCCAATATTGGAACCAATAAGAAGCCAATATAGGTGTTACATTGGAAATATTGGTGCAATTTTGTCCCAATATGTAAGCCAATATTGCGCCGATTCCGTTAAAATGTCCAATTTTTCATAATGGCTCAATATTGGAGCCAATAAAAAGCCAATATTGGAGTTACATTGGAAATATTGGTGCAATTTTGTCCCAATATGTAAGCCAATATTGGGCCACTTCCGTCAAAATGTCCAATTTTTCATATTGGCCCAATATTGGAGCTAATAAAAGCCAATATTGGATTGCTACTAGGGTTATAACTTTATATATGCCCTGCTTTAGACTGGATAATTTCGTTTACGAATTAGTCTCCAAGCGTCTTTTTTCTGTCAAATGACGAAATATCCCATTACTTGCGACTAAAAATGCAATCAGTGTTCCCTTTCGAACTCGTATATCTCAATTACCTGCTGGCATAAAAGAAATATTATGGAGTCCCTCGCTGAATATAAAATCATTCAAGCCTCTATCAAATTTTACAGGAGCCGTTTCTCATTTATTCGGAAAATCGAACATTTTGGTGTGCGGCGCGGCACCCCCTTAAGTAGGAAATATTGGAAATCTAAAATTGCACACTTTCTTCCTTTCGAACGGTTTACTCATATACAAAATTTGAAGTCCCTATCTTATTGGAAAGCATGCTCTCTTATCATTTCACTTTTCGAACGTTTTGGTGTGGAGCATCCCTTCTACATAACGTTTTCGGAAAATTCGATTTTTCCAGGGCGTTTCATCGTACGACCGAATAAACGAAACGTACGACGAAATAAGTTATTCTTATAGCAGATAAATGACTATTGGCGTTCAAATACAAAAGTATTACTCAAAGTATCTTTTTTCATGAAAGGATAAAGCTAGATCCACGAGAATGATGTCACCAAATTTATCGCATGGTATTACATATGAAAAATGAACATGTTTCTCAATAGAAAATACTTTTTTTATTTTATATAACTTTTTGATAATTTTTTTGAAAAATTTTCAATATCTCGAGAACGGTTCAAGTTCGCGTTCTAAAATTTATGTCAACCGTGTTTTCAAATGAAAAATTACATAAGAAATGTCTATTTGCGTAACTTTATTAGCGGTTTTGATTTTCTGACAATTTTTTCAAAATTTCAATCGAAAATTTAAGGGGGGTTCATAACATTCGATTACGTATAAAAACAATAAGCTTCCAATGTTTACGGATTGTGATTTTTGTACCATATTTCGTTCGAATCGTTCGAATCGTTGGCCAGTTATCGTCTCCACAGACTCACTGACACACACACACACACATATATATACTTTCACACACAAACACTCTCACAGACATCACTTCAAAAATATTTGATTCGTGATCAGGGATGCTTGAAACGTGCTCACCCATCGAAAACTCGAATTCGAATTTTCGACCCCGTCACAATACTTTCCTTATACATAATGTATAGAAGGAAAGTAATAAGACATTTAAGATACATTTCAGATTAGAATATAAGTTATTGAATACAATAATTTCTTTATATATTACGAAAATCAGGGAGTATGCAAATTTTTACAGTACAATAGAAATTATAAAACAACTGACTAGAACTGTGTTGACTGTACAGAATGAAAATTAAAAATATTTTAAATAATACTTACTGCAAGTTATATTATCTTCCTTTGATAGTGTAAAACCTTTTTTACAGCTGCATATTCCATCTGATTTTCTACAATCCTGACTACATTTTGAGAGCCCCGGTGTGCAAAGGTTCTCTGCAATAAAAATGTTTTCACATCAAAAGTGTTCATATGATATTTAGAACATAAAATAATTGAGTTGGAGTAAGACAAATAATCTGCACTTCCCTACTCACTTCTTCATTCAAAACTAGTAGAAATACCCGGTATTATCGACGGTAAATTTTATAAATAAAATCGAAAATCAGTTTGCCTGTCTATTTGTTTTTGCTTGTTTGTCTGTTTGTTTTTATTTATTTGCCTGTTTGATTTTGTTTTTTTGTCTGTTTAGTTTCGTCTGTTTGTTTTTGTTTGTCTTTTGTATTTCGTTTATTTGTCTGTTTGTTTGCTTTTGTTTGCTTGTTTGTTTGTTTGTCTCATCATCACTCTAAAACGGTTGTACCGAATGTCGTTAAATTTTGATAGGGGCCACATTTTGCTTTGGGTAGCTTTAATAGGGCTCCACTTAAAATTGAGGTGTCCGTTTGTATCTGCCCGTTGGGCAGTAGCGGCTCGTAAGGTGAAGGAGTTGAAGCAGGAAAAGCGCTGCTTCACTTTAGAGCTATCGGTTGAAAGAGTTATTATTATTTTTATTTGGTGAATTTTTCAGACTCATTTGGCTAGTTTTAGAATATATGTGACAGCACTTGTGCCAGTAGCGCGATGTGTTTTGATGATGTTTGTTGTCGAGGATAAGGGTGAATCTGCTTCACCCATTCCTGAAGTCACAAGTCGCTACTGTGTTCTTGGTCGAGCTGAGGATTGGATTGGTGGGATCTTCTATCGTCGCTGGTTCCGTTCATCCTCCAGCACGGGGTGATCCTAGATAATCGGTAGTCCCTTGGCGGAATAAGAGTGCAAAACCCTCCAGGTCGTTATCGCAAAATATGTTGATCCTATCTCAAAGTGCTTCTGAGTGTTTCCCCACTTTGGGCGTAACCTAACCACATTTTGGGCCTCTCTATATTATTGCATGTATATGTTCAATATAATGCGCATTTTGAGCCTCTGAATATAATTCAAATTTCGATAGTATAACCCCATCGTTGTTTGCGTCGCTATCTCTCAAATTATGGAATCTTTAAAAATGAACTAAATAAAAATATAAAACTTTTAATTTCAAAAGCCATAAATAAACGATCTCTCATCTATATTCTTACGCCTAATAAAACCAGAAGTGCAGCCTTCATAGAAGCTATTGTTTAATTGTCAAATTGTTAATATCTATATAAATAAAGTTTCAAGCTTTGTTTCCGTCTGTCTGGGGCATGGTAATGTCCGATGTGGAAATGTATACTGAGAAAGATGTAAATAAAAGATTTATTTACTTTATTTACAAGCCATAAATTAAATTATGCAGTGCTGCTTATAACAGCGGAAAGTGAGTAGGTATTAAAACAACGTCTGTACTCGTTCTGAATTTGCTTATATATGCCTGCAAAGAGGCATTGCGAATTCGGAGTATGCAAATAATCACACCATTGCCACTACACAAACGATGTTCAACAAAGTTTAATTGTCTGTGTCAATAAGTACAATAGTTTTTGTTCGAAGGATAAGAAAAACTTGTGAAACGTACAAAAGCACAAGTAATACAATAATGCTGTATACAGCTTTCCAGGATATGCTGGATCTCCTTCGTCAGTGCAAAAGTACCAACAAATCCAAAACAAGATAAAAATTTCAAAACAGGATAACCTTTAAAAGGGGCGCTAAAGGGAGGGGCAAGGGGATTATTTACACAAGACCTGGATTAAGGGAGAGTCAATAAGACAAATTTAAACTCTCGTGGTTGACTACGATATCCTTTAATGTGAAGTCGTTGTTTAATAATGTCCCTGTTAAGGGTGCATTATCTTGTCTCAGAAAACGATTGTATGACTGCCATTTCTTTGAATTTGAAATTAATGAGCTTCTTTCTCTTACCAGCACTTGTTTATCGCAAAATTATTTTGTCTTTCAAAATAAATTCTTCAGTACCCCCGATGGCTTGGCTGTGTGTAATACGCTCAGTCCTATTCTCGGTGATATTTATATGCATTATTTTGAAGTTAAGCTTTTTTAAAACTTTGCAACAAAGTTGAAAAGTGTTTATGACTTTGTTCATTCTGTCTGTCTGTCTGTCAGTCTGTCTGTCTGTCCGTTAGCACGATAACTGCCGTAAAAATGACTTAATCAAAATGAAATTTTAGTATGTTGTTCAGACGATCTATAGGACCTATGGGAATATAAATGAATAATATCACCCAATTAGTTTTGGATGGAACCCGGGTTGAAAAAATGGAATACATTGAGCCCTATGGGACCTAATTTTTCAAGCATTTTTTAAGCGGATTTAAAATTCACAAATTACTTCGAAAATTTTAGGCAATATTCAAATTGTTCCATAAAATATATAAAAAAAAAATTCAGCGAAATATATTCAGTTGTTTTTTAAATAAAAATTAAAATAATAATAACACCTCTTATATGAAGCGATCACGTGTCCATGATATGAAACGATCACATGACCCACTTCAAAATGATATATGGCATCCATCTTGTGTCAAAATCGTGATTTTTAAAGTTCTTTTTAATTCATATTGAGTGTTGTATCCGTCCTAAAACTACTTTATTTTTGCCTAAATTCTGTGCATCTACATACTGAAACAACGCAATGACAATATATTTCAGTTTAAATGCTCTTCCAAATTTCATTATTTCTACTATTAAGCCTATTTTTCACCTATGTAAAATGTAAACAGCAAAATATGTAGAATGAGTTGTATTAGAATCGCTGTAATTCTTTAACACAAAATCATTTAGTCCATGGAGTCTGCTTAGCTGATATGAATGAAATATTCATTGATTTTAGAAAGAGAAGGACGATATTTTTCGATGAAGTTTTACGCATTGAGTTTACTTACTTGTAGCTCAATGGTCTTAATTTTTAAATAAAGTAAATTATTATAGTATTGTGATGAATGACATGAATGGGGGAATTATTTATGAATGAAATGTTGCTTTTATAGAGAGAGCCAGGCGTATTATTTTTTTATGACGTCATTTGAATGAATTTCAGTTGTTTTCGATGATGTTTTCAAATATAATAAATTATCGTAGTATTATGATAATTCTAAAATTATTACCGAGGAATGTATCACATTTTAGAGATGTTTAAACCAGGCAATTTAAACTTTAATGCCGTCATTTGAATGAAGTTAATTTTTTTCGATGAAGGTTTAAGGTGTCAAATATAATAAATTAATGTAGTATTGTGATAAGTTTTAAAATATTACCGAGGAATGTATTGCATTTTAAAGATGTTTAAATAAAATTGCATTGAAGTTGGAAAGTGTTTCATAATCAATGCTTTAAGCATTATTGATCTTTCTTGTTAAATTATCCAGTTTGTTTTTATACGCGTTATGTTGATGACAGTTTTGCTCCTATGGATCACACTTTTAATGATATCGATGGTATTTTGGATATATTGAATCTATTGATATATTGAACCCATTGATATATTGAACACATTGATTTATTGAATCCATTGATATACTAAAACCATTCAGTTTACCTATGAAATGGAAATTAACAGTCGTCTTGTGTTTTTGGATGGCTTAATCATCCGCAACGATGATGATTTGTCACTACACTCTTTGGTACATATTTTTCAGTCTCCCTACCTGCACATAAAAATTCCTGTCATCCGCTTAACCACAAAATTACTGCTTTCAATACTTTTGTCCATCGGGCTTTGAACGTTTTTTCTACTACAAATCTGCTTAATTCTAAGATCAAGTATTTAAAAGCTATCGCTGTCGATAGTGGTTTCTTTCTCAGCATTGTTGATCGTGCAATTGAAAAATGTTCTACACCTTTCTCCAAGCTAATTTCTGAAAAATAGTTCAATAACACTATCAGTTTACCATTTTTTCCAAATATCTGTCAACAGATTGCTAAAATCCTTAAAAAATTCAAATTCAGTATTGTGTTTCAACCTTCTAATAAACTCAGATTTTCTAATCTAACAGATCCTTCAAAAAGTCCTAATTGTTGGGGAATTTACAGTAATTCCTGCTTGTGTAGTCTTTCCTATAATGGTCAAAGTAAACGTGCTGAAAATTTCCACTTTTCCACAAGGATTATACATGTTAAAACATTCCCTGTATTGCAATCTCATAACTTGAAAAATTTTTTACCCAATTACGTTACGTATTTTAGGAGATATTTTTCTTAGAAATCATACTCCGTATTTGGGAATTTCTTTTATTTTGACTTATGTGGTATGAAAATGGAAGTATTCATATTCATGAACCTATACTGTTTGTTAAACTTAAGGACCTAGTGAAAAAAGAATATGTAAAATATAAAAAGACTGCCAGAAATAGGTTTTTAATTTTTGTTATTCCGCACTTCTCTGTAGGGTGGTAAAACTTGTATTAGAATATTATTTGAACTTCAGTGACTGAAAACTATTTCATCGAAATTCAATGCATGGTTCAGGAAATATTTAAATATTTCAGTTAAATGGGTGTGTTAATATTTTCCCTTTTATACATTAGATGTGATTTATAGGAAAACAAACATTCAAAATCCATCACAATTATTTAGCTAATTATCCATATAATAAATGTCTCATATTTTGTGTCTTTCCAAAACCTTTAGAATACTATCGCTGACCTAGAAAACTGAATTCTTTGGTAACTTATAATATTGACCATGGCACAGAATTTAACGCAGCTGGATTTTCGATTCCCCCCAGGGATGAAGGGATGAAAATATTATTTGTCCATTAGAAGCTAATTCACATCCAAAACTGCTCATTTTCATCATTTGCCGCGCTAATTCGGGTTCTGGTGGAAAATTTTCAGATCAATAAGCTTCTAAGAAAATTTATTAAGCAGGTTTTTGGAAATATGTATAATAAGTTTGAGTTTCATGCTCATACGTACGTCTCAAGGTTCTAAAAAGGTCTATTTCAGAGTGCTGTCCCCAGTCCAGATAACAGCACTCATGGACCAGCTAACATACACATACTAACTCTACATTGGAAATAAACTTAAAAGAAATTTATTGATCAGACATAGTCATCAAAACCCAACTTTATAGCAACCATCTTAAATAATGCAATCATAGTAACCTGTTAATGAGAATCTCGACTTTACAACAACCACCGAAAACCACACAATCATGGCATCATGGTAATCTTTTAATCGTAATCTCAACTTTACAGTAACCACCGTAGACCATGCAACCATAGTAATATGTTCATTAGAACCTACACTTTATATCAATCACCGTAGACCATGCAAACATGGTAATATGTTAATCATAATCTCAGCTTTACAGCAACCATCATAGACCATGAGATCATTAACCGCAACCACTTTATAACTCTTAAAATAAGCAAGGAAACCCGCACTCTACTTCATCTTTTCACTTTAGTTTCAGATCTGCAAATAAGCTGAATTTTTATCGTGCATATCTGTGATTATAAATAGCAAATTCAAAACGAGATTCGACGGTCATGGTGAGTAATATTGATCTTAACTCTTTAATCTCAACTTTATAGCAACCACCGTAGACCATGCAACCATGGTAATATGTTCATTGGAACCTACACTTTACATCACTCACCGTTGATCATTCAAACATGGTAATATGTTAATCATAATCTCAACTTTACAGCAACCATCACAGACCATGCAATCATTAACCGCAACCACTTTATTACTCTTAAAATAGGCAAGGAAACCCGCACTCTACTTAATCTTTTCACTTTAGTTTCAGATCTGCAAATAAGCTGAATTTGTATCGTGCATATCTGTGATTATAAATAGCAAATTTAAAAAGAGATTCAATGGTCATGGTGAGTAAAATTAACCTGTTGATCATATGGCGAAGGTACAATGTCGTATCTTAATCATTACAGAGGCCATCATAAAAAGAGAAGTTTATTTAGAAGAACGTAACGAACAATATTTACAAGAACGTTCTGGGGATGGCTATTATGAACCAGCGCAGAGTCGTTGGGCATGCGTTTCATGCGACGCAGCGAGTTTCTGGAATCAAGAAGCTGTGGAGATATTTATGCTAATCACTTGATCTGAAGACTTTATACAAATCGCTGGAGAATTGTTGCCATAATCAGTAGAGTAACGGATTAAGCTCATTACTCCAAAAGATTTTATTTCTTGGACTCCTCGTCTTTGTCCCACACTATCTTTACAAAAGTTTCATGTTCCATTTCATAAACCTCAGTACGCCGACCAGGTTCCTTATTGCAAATCCTTTTTGCCTAAACGTTATTCCACTTATATCATATGCGTGTTTAGTGTGGGTAAAAGTACTTAATAAAGAAATTTTTCCAAGTTTATATGACAGTGTATATACTAAATTTTATTTTGTATTTCTACTTTTGTATCTTTGTGAGATGTTAGTTATGTAATGCATTGATTTCCAATAAAGCCATATGTAACAACATATTAAATTTTATTCTGTACTTTTCACTAAGCGAACTTTTCTAATATTAGTAAATTCGCTACCGTATTATTTAAGCTATGATGCAAAATAACTTAATTTGTTTTACAAGTATGATTTTTACAGTTGTATTTTAAGTTTGGCATACATAGCAAATTGTCTTTTAAAAATATGTAAAAAGCACTTACTTTTAACGCATGTTTTACCACTCAGGTAAAAACCATCATTACAATCGCACATTGTGTTACCAGATCCAAGTTCTCTGCACACTGAATTAGCAGGGCATTTCCTTTTCTTGCAGAAGTCATCTTTATATTGAAAGGTAAAAGAAAAGGGTACAATTAGCCGCTGATAAACAAAAGGTTTACAGCTTGTAATTAAATAATTTAACATATCTATTTACTCTTTTGAATAAAATTTTATAGAATAGAAGTCTTTATTCATCCCTTAAACTTTTAACTGAAACGTTATAAAGCTACAGAAGCAAGTACTACTAATACACAGTAAAACATTCTGAAACCTTTGCTCATTTTTTCAGCTACTTTGGTAATAATTTCGCAAACTGATAAGAAAAGCCACAATTTCAGGTTTTCATGAAAATTCCAGCTTCATTTCTGAAATATTCAGCTAATTATCGTATGCTGAAGCGTTAATTTTGTATTATATATATATATATATATATATATATATATATATATATATATATATATATCATCGCATCCGAAAAAAAAGAGATTAGCACAATTCTATAATTTGACTAAAACATCCCCATACATATTAGCATTCTATCAAAAAATTTCCGGTTTTGCATGTAATTTTAAACTTTGCAACATTTAAAATAATCGCATTTAGTAATCGCAATGGACAGTCTGCATTCCCGTGTTCCCCCTTTCTTGATCAGATTAATTTGAAAAGGGGGTTAAGTGGTTAGTCATAATGGGTAGGTTCTTGACATTCAGGAAGAACTTCAGGAGAGAAGTTTTGAATATTTTTTCTGCTTTGCGCAGGTAAGATGCATCCTGGTGTATGATCATAGATGAGAGTTATTTAGTTCCTTTTGCGTTTTTATAAGCTATAAAAATATAGTATTATAAAACTACGTTGAAAGATAGGAAATATAAAAAATACGTTGATTACGAAATATATAGGCAATTGTGATTTTTAGTTTGGAATTTGAACATTTTATTTGTATTGTCAGAATGATTTTAGTTCAAAACAGACGATGTAAAAATGATATTACCTGTGTCTGTGTTATTTAAGTACCGGACATGTATGTGGAATCCGAGCAACGACGGGTGATTCATTCGAGCAAACAATAAGGAATGCACCGCATATTTGTAACCAAAACTTTTCATGAATCTTGCTTCGCTTTCGAGATAAGAATTCTTCCTTCGTCAATTTATCGCTAGAGACGCTGCAAACTTTCTTAATCGAGAGCGCATAGTGGTTTTCTTATTAATAAACTCTGATTCTGTAGCTGTAGAGCAATTTAATCAAAAATTTAAGGGATGCATAAGGACTTATGAACGAGACCTGTTTTGTTCTACTACAGTAATGCCTAACTGGTAAGTTCTCAATTTCCTGGGGTTTCCAAAAGCTGTTATAGTAGATTAGAACTAAATGTCTACAAAGGTGGCAGTATCTCTGAAATACCTCTATACCAAATTTGAAAGTTCGATTTACCGCTATGAGAGATACATACAGAAAGATAGACAAATGCACAGATATCTTCTTTTTTTATATGAGAGAAACGTACATGTATATATCGTATAATTATCGTAAACTGTATCGTAAAATTCTGAATTTATTCTATTTGAACTTGAAATATCTGTATTGCTTGAGTGGTACATTAAAATATATTAATTACGTTGTATTAATTTAATGGGTTCTTAAATGACTTTGTTAATACGTGAATAAAAAAATTGAATATTCCACTACATTACAAAATGTCTAAATTTATAAAACAAAAATTGGCTTATGTGTTATATATGAGATGATTTTGGAACAAATTCCCTTGTTCAGGAAAGACAAAAACTTTCCAAATCATGTGGGTATTCTCAAGATAATTCTAAAGTATTCATATGATATATTAAACAGCCCTAAAAATGCTACAGTGTTCAATTGTTTTGAAGAAACCGTTGAAGTTTTTAGTTGTCCGTCTTCAAGACAACTAAAAACTGTGAAATTCACGAATATACGATATGTTTTCAATACTACATAATTTTCTATTTCTGTATTTCTGACTAAATACTGAATTTCGTTTATTGTTGCTTGTTAACACTATATTTTCATTATCGTGTCTTTGCAGAACTTTTGGGCGATCATTTGATATCTGAAACATAATCAAGGGCAAGAAAACTGAAGCAACGTAAATAAGCACAAATAAGACAATAATGCAGCATATAGCTGTTTCGAGGATACGTTGCATCCCATTCCTCAGTGCAAGGAGAATCAACAAACATGATATCCAAAAGAGGAATCTACTATCATGGTTTGGTGCATGTCAATCTTATGTTGTTACTTCTCGTTTCAGATTGGCTGAACTATTCCTCATGCAGTTTTATGATTCGCTCTCTCTTAATCCAAGCTTCGGTTATATAATCCCCCTGCTTTTTTTCTTCAGCGCCTATTCATCTTTTGGAATTCAGTTTTATGCTGTATTGTGTTATTTATGCTTATTTATGTTGCCCTAGTTTCTTTAACCTTTGCAGAAAGTGTATTTTACTTATTGATAATCAAAAGTATTAAAATAATGTAAAGTATTTTAATTCTCTACTGCAATTGCGGTTAACAGAAAATGATAAAGTATGATATGATATAAAATAAGTTATAAGAAAAAAACAAGTTTTTTCAATATCCTCCCAAGAAACAATGGCGCACGGAAAAGTAGGAAATAAATTTTAAACACACACAAAATTCAACCAAGTGAGTGTGTATAGACGAATTCAATTCAAAGCAATACTATATAAATCTTATCATTATCCAAAATTGATATTGTGCAAAATGTCTGAAAGGAAAAGAGGGTATAGGAAAATAAAAATGTTTCGCCAATTTTGCTTAACATCTATTTTAGATAATGATAAGAATTACATAGTATTGTTTTAATTGAATCTATCTACACTATCAATTTAGTTCAATTTTGTGTATGATTCTGTTTTCTATTTTCCCGTGAGCTATAGAGAAAGGCATTGGAAGACTTCTTCTTTCTCATAATTTATTCTTTATAATTTTTTCATACGCAGTATTGAGAAAGTATTGTTTTCACGAAATTTTTCGAATTCGAGATTTTGATGCTAATACATGTTTTAAGACCTCCACCACACCTTTTTGACTATTTTTGGAGTGCTGCCTGTATGATGTGTGAGGTTTAATTTTTTGTGTGTACGATAGCAGTGACAAAAATGAATGGATCTTTACGTAACTTTATATCCCGCTTTGTTATCAAAAATCTAGAATTAGATAGATTTTTTTTTATTCGAACGAAAACTTCGAAATTAATTCAAAATTTTATAATCTTTTAATATGGCATAAGACTAAATTTGACATAATTATGCATAAAAGGGTTCATTTATGGCTTAAGGATCACAAGGCTTAATAGTTTCAATCATTGTTGTGAAAAATAGCCGTGATACAATTATTTTACGTTCGTGACGTCATTAGTCCCCATTTAAGGGGTAAGTTATCCCCGATGGGGTACACTGTCAAGTTTGGTATCAAACGAAAAAATTTTCAAGCCCTTTGAAATGATGAGTGACACGTTACAGTTGTAATCATTTGGAACCGCGATACCGATTTTTCAAATTGTTTCTTGTAAGATTAAAAAAACATCTGATGTGGGCCTGGACAGCATATGATTTTCTTTATATAATGCCATGAATTCACTACTTTTACAGTAAAAAATATCTGATATGAGCAGCACATGACTTTCCTTATATAATGCAAAGAATTTACTACTTTTACAGTAAAAAAACAAAACAGATTATTTTTATAGTAGACATTTATATTTTTCCAAGATTTAGAATTTTCATCAATGAGTCGTTATTTTCATTGATTTAGCGTCATTTTTATCCATATGGCGAGTTTTCGTTAATGTAGCAACATTTAAAAAGTCGTCAAGTTGGCGACATTCCACCAAATTCGTCGCAAAAATCTCGCCAAGCTTTATGGACGGAGAAATAAGTTATTCTTACAGCAGATAAATGAGTATTGGCGTTCAAATACAAAAGTATTACTCAAAGTATATTTTTTAATGAATGGAACGAGCTAGATCCACGAGAATGATGTCACTAAATGTATCGCATGGTATTACATATGAAAAGTGAGCATGCTTCTCAATAGGAAATATTTTTTTTTTATTTTATATGATTTTTTGATAATTTTTTAAAAAATGTGCAATATCTCGAGAACGGTTCCTGTTAGCGTATCTATCGTTATATCTATCGTTTTCTAATGAAAAATTACATAAGAAATGTCTATTTGCGTAACTTTATTAGAGGTTTTGATTTTTTGACGATTTTTTTTTAATTTCACTCGAAAATTTAGGGGTTCTGAACATTCGATTGCGTAAAAAAACAATACGCTTCCAGTGTTTACGGATTGTAATTTTTGTACCAAATTTCGTTCGAATCGGTCCATTCGTTCGTCAGTTATCGTTTCCTCAGACTCACTGACACACACACACACACACATACTTTCAGACACACACACACACAGACATCACTTCAAAAATGTTTGATTCGTGATCAGGGATGCTTGAAACGTGCTCTCCCATCGAAAACTTGAATTCGAATTTTCGACCCCGTCACAATACTTCCCTTATACATTATTGTATATAAGGAAAGTAATAAGTTATTCATATAGTAGATACTTATATTCTTTCCAAGATATAGAATTTTCATCAATTAATTGTCATTTTCATTGATTTAGCGTCCTTTTTATCCATTTGGCTATATTTTCGTTAATTTTGTAACATTTAAAATGTCGCAAAGTTGGCAATATTCCGTCAAATTCATTGCCAAAATTACTCTAAGCGTTTAGGACGGAGAAATAAGTTATTCTTATAGCAGATAAATGACTATTGGCGTTCAAATGTAAAAGTATTACTCAAAGTATTTTTTCCCATGATTGGAATGAGTTAGATCCATGAGAATGATGTTTCTAAACATATGGCATGATATTGCATATGAAAAGTAAACATGTTTTTCAACAGTTAATATTTTTTTTAATTTATGGGATGTTTTGATAAAGTTATTTGAAAATGGGCAATATCTCGCGAACGGTTCATGCTAGCGTTCTAAAGTTTATGTCAATCTTTTTTTAAGGAAAAATTACGGAAGAAATGTCTATTTGCGTGAACTTTAATAAAGGTTTTGATTTTTTGATGATTTTTTCAAAATTTCACTCGAAAATGTAGGGGGTTCTGAACATTCGATTATGTTTAAAAATAATAGACTTCCAGTATTCATGGATTGTAATTTTTGTACCAAACTCCATTCGAATTGCTCCTTTCATTCGTGCGATATCGTCTCCACAGACTCACTGACACACACATACACACACACACACACACAGTCATCGCCTCAAAAATGTTCGATTTGTGATCAGGGATGCTTGAAACGTGCTCACCCGTTGAAAACTCGAATTCGAATTTTCGACCCTGTCACAATACTTTCCTTATATATTATTGTATAAAGGAAATTATATAAAAATGAATCTGAAATGAGAATACCGTGTTAAGCCACATTTCAGTTATTTTTTTATCGTTTCTAAAAATAACTTATTGTCAAACACATATAGTATTAAACATAGCGTAACAGAACCAGGATAATGGACGTAACAGAACCAGAACCATGGGCGTAACAGAACCAGGATAATGGGCGTAACAGAACCAGGATAATGGGCGTAACAGAACCAGAACCATGGGCGTAACAGAACCAGGATAACATTTCTAATTAAGACACTGAACCAGCATCAGCAAAGAAAATACATGTAAGGAACAAAAGCATAGTCATGATGTATGTTAATGATGTTATGTCGTATACACAGTATAGTAAAAATTCGATAGTTGAAAATGTTCCGTGAGATGAAATTTTATGCCGACTTTCAGCTCTCTATATTTGGTTTGAGAGTCGAGAATGAGCCCTTCAAAAATTTTGAACGACAATGGAAAGACCGGTAATATGAAGTCAATAAAAAGTTTAGGGAATAAGATGTGTTACTCACCTATGCATTCATCCTTATTATCATTATACTTATAGTTAGTCTCACATGCACATACTCCTTTTCTGCAAGTTTCGTGAGGCCCGTTGCAATTGTTATTCAGAAATTTCAGAATGCATTCATCGATATCTGTTAAAGAGAGAACGGAAATAAATCAGTTGTTGTTCATGGGTATACAGTATCGTGGCTAGGAAAATTATTGGGTGGGAATTTGGTAACCAAATTTTTTCCTATTTTTCCAAATATCATATCCTCGAAACTGAAGGGGCTCCTGAGTAGGGGTTCCTGATGTTTTCCAAAATTCTTCTCTTGGCGACACCACTGGGTATATCTGTCGATAATTGTTCAGCAACAAGATCAGAAGCGAGAGGAATGGTATCAAAAAATATATATTATATTCAGATTCAACAATCACTATACTTGCATCAAACCTAACTTTACTATAGACAAGCATAGGAAAATTAGTGGACCTCCGCTAAGATATACAGTCCATCTGATAAACGCTATTTATACGTCAAAACTAAATTATTTTTATAATGCCGATGGTTTGAATTCACTGTAATCGATTTCTTAAACACATATCCAAAATACCAATAATAAATAATTTTTATATTTCAATAAAAAGTATTCATAATGGCTGATTAAAAGAATTCTATTAATATATACACCACCGCGTCAATGTACGCATACCTGAGGTATGAAGATAAAACTGAGTCATTCACCAATCATATCATCCACAAAGAGCAGTTTTACCATAGTCAAAGTGGGCCGCAAATGTTGGGGCTTGTAAACCTCTGAAGGCACACTTTTCACGCTCACAGTACGTTTTATACTACAGACCTATCTATAACGATAATGCATATAACAATAAACCTGTCTATAACGGTATTTTTCGCGGTCCTAGCTGTGAATGTATATATGTATTTGCATGTATATGGAACTTTCATATAATGATGAACTGTATATAAAACGATATTTATTCCGGTCCCTATAATATCGTTACATACAGGTTTCACAATATAAAAATTTTATGGGGTCCCTAAAATTTACTTTTGCCCTGTAAGTGTAAAAACACCATTGCATCGGCTATAGTATGTTAAAGATAGCCCTAGTGCAAGTATAGCTACCAAACCAGTCATTTTATTTTTCTAAGATCTTAACGTGAACGAGTTTTGATATGTCTTGAATACAGATATCGTCTCCACATGCATTTTGGCTTGCGTAAACCATTTGCTCACGTAGCTTTATAAGATTAGATACTTTTTTAAAAAGCGTTAGATATTTTTTTTTTTAAAAAGCGTCTAAATCATTCCTTTTTTTGAATAGTCGATTTTCCTTTTCATATGATATGAATGGTAATTAAATATGCTTTCCAATAAACATTCAAGACGATAAGTGATAAATTGATGAATTTATAATTAATTTTTTACACATAAAAGTTCTTTTCCCGCCATCTAGTGTTTGTGTTTTCAAACAAATCGTCTTGTTTCTTTTCAGACAGGACATTAAAAAGTAAGTAATAAAATGACAGCACAGGGCTGTCCAGTTTTTCTTCTTTTGGCAAATAATTAGAAATTTATTATTTTTTGTTGTTCGAATAGATTAGGTACAATCCCATATATATGTATCTCCCGTTTAAGATGATCAATAAGTTTCTACGCCTTGTGTGTAGATCACTTTAGGCCTACACCGACCGTAGATTACAACAAAAATAGTTCTAATCTTTAAAAACTTGGCCTAAAAGGATTAAAAATAATCGCCCTACTATGACTTAATAAGCCTTTTAGAAGCATAGAGTAAACAAAAATTTAGCTAAATATTCATTGATATTTAATTGAGAATTAGGATTTTTTACAAAAATAAGGTAAAATTGGAAATCGGCTTTAATTGTTTCTGTAACAGACACTTTTAAAATTACACTTCTGAATCCTAATTACTTATTCCTACACTTGTCAAAAGTGAAATTGCAACCCCATGAAGGATAGAACGTAGAGATATGCAAATCACAGTACCTCAAATCACACAGTAGAACAGAGAGTCATATACAAATAATTAAGTTTTCGTACGTATTAGGCCACGTGACACCCAGTTTCGGGTGATAAAGACCAGCAGACGGTTCGTCCTATAAATGCTATCAGCGACAATTTGCAGCAACCCAACTTTCGAAAAAGTGAAGAAGCGATGCCTCAAAGACGTCAACGGGATGTATACCAGCAGTTAACGCAGGGAATGAGGCCGTATCTTTGAGCTGCGTGACGTTAGTTTGC